>RJWT010000967.1:0-54253 GCA_004365215.1 Cuniculus paca
AGAAATAAAATTCATAGACTGAAAGTCAAAGCAGAGAGAACAATGCCCCATGTGACAGGGAGCCAGAAAAAAAGTAGGGTAGCTTACCTATCAACTGCAGAACAGATAAGAAAGACATGGCATTTTTATACAATGGAAACCTATGCAGCTATAAAGGAAGATAATCTCAAGGCTCTTGTAAGTAAATGTATACAAGTTGAGATCATGCTCATGGATGAAATGGTTCAGAGTCACATGGCTGAATTTCACTTTGTCTCCCTAGTATAAAAAAACTAAAGGAGTTAGTGGAATCCAAAATGCACAATACATATTGTGAAAGTGAAAGGGGAGGAATAGTCTAAAAAGGGAAGGCAGTGGCCATTGCTAATCTGTTACCGTGATTTGAAACCTGTATTTTCTTCACTGTTCTGTTTAGTTTGGTTTTATTCTATTTTGTATTGTTTGATTTTATTGTATTTGATGGCATGGACAGCTATATCAAAGATAACAGGATATATAAAGGTTGCCATCATGGATTTTCTGTTGTCTTGTTTTGAAACCGTGTTGCTTTCATTGTTTAGTTTTGATTGATTTTACTCCAATTTGTTTTGTTTGATTGTATTATGTCTGAAGGTATAGGAAACTACTCTGAAGATAACAAGAAGCATTATGGTAGCCTCTGTTGCTTTACTATTATCTTGTTTTGAAGTTCTGTATTGCTTTCATTGTTCTGTTGTTTAGTTTAGTTTAGTTTTGTTTTTTACTGGTTTTGTTCTGTTCTATTTTGTTTCATTTTATTTATGCCTGATGATATGGACAGTTATTTTGAAGGTAACACGAGGCATTATGGTAGCCATTATTGATTTCCTTTGACCTTGTTTTGAAGTCATGTACCATGTTCATTGTTTTGTTGTGATTGACTCTTCTGTTTTATTTCATTTGGCTATATTCACGAAAGAAAGAAAGAAAGAAAGAAAGAAAGAAAGAAAGAAAGAAAGAAAGAAAGAAAGATTGATTCCTAAAATTCCAGGTCAGGTTTTAGAGCTATCAGAAGTCTTGGCCAAAGGTTTTACAAATGAAAATATTTTGTTAGTTCTGTGAGAACGGTTATCAAAAACTATTAATTTTCATAGGAGTTTCAAATATACGAATATATACAAATAATATAAAATTACCATATATCTCATTATTCTTTAAATGGGAGAATGCAACCTATATCAATTCACCTTCATGCAGCCCACATAAACTTATGAGACTATGTCATTAAACTTAATTATAAGTACTGCTAAATTTGACTGGAAGTCATATGTTTCTGACCACCAAATTTTAACAAGCTTCTCTCTTTGACAGAATTATGTTCTGCTCTCAGCAGAATCAGAAATAATGGAATTGCTCATTAAAAATAATGAGATGCCTCTGTAACGAGTCCTGATCTATAGCTTCTGTCTGTGAAACATCTTGTTTTCAATGGAAAAAATAATTAGACTCACCAGAGGTCCTCACCTTGGGATATAAAAGGTAACCACAAAACCATACTTAGTTATGTAAACTGAATATTCTAACAATTTTAGCAAAAAGCAGATTGACTAGGAAAAGAAGTTACATTTGATAAAACAGATTGCAGAGACAAAAAAACAAATAAGAGGACATTGTCACTATTCTGCTCCCTAGAGCCATATAACTACTTATCCTAAAGAATTCGTCCAGATAGAGTCTAGTTGATAAAGGGTTAATCTCATTTCTCAGCCCATCAAACACTTGCACTCTTCAAACTTCCAAATGTACTTTCCTTGCCTTAACTGCCACTTCCATGCTGTGAAAATGGAACATAATTTTTTACTGAAGCCATACAGAAGTTTAGCAAGCAATTTCTTTAAATACTGCATGTTTTTGTCAAGGGCTAGTGTTGTATAGCAGTAACTAACTTTCCTATTATTTCCAGTCATCATGGTTGCCCAAGCCACTCAGCATCATGCTGGTTGCTAGAACCTTTTAATTTCCATCATTAATAACAAATAATACTACTTTACATTTGCTGCTGAGGATACAGAACTCATACTCAGGTCCCCCTTTTTAAATTTATAATGATTAAGTGTTGCACTTCTTCAAGGACTCATCCCATCATCCTAGTCCAAATGCTCCTTCCTTATTTAACTACACCTAGGTTTAGGATGATTGGCTAGACAGAAACCTATCTGGTGGACCACAGTCCACATCCTTTCACAAGGCGGACAGCAATGGCCCCGTTGCTGGCAATGCAGAAACAGATCAACTGCTGCCAGATCTTTCAAAAGTTTTCAAGAGGAAATGTGTGTACTTTTATGTGAAATACACAGTTTTAAATTTTGTTCAAATATTTTAAAAGAACATCTGCAAGTCAGACATGGCCCAGAGGTCAACAATTTTTACTGTTTATTTCAAGTTTTGCTGAAACACTTGAGAACAACTGAATTTCTCAGTTGTGCTTTCTATAGTTTGAGCTCCTGACTTCCATGGGAAAAGTTTTCCTCAGTTCGCATCATATGACTCCGCTTTACATTTCTCCCTCCAGTTTTAAATAGTTACAAATTGTTCTTAATAGCTAAAAGTATTCCTTCATTTCAAAATTTAGCACAGTATATTTGCCAATGTTCAAGACAACAAGAGCCAAAAGTATCAGTCACCTTTCGCCTCTCTAAGACAAACTACCTGACAATCTCAGTTTAAGGAGGAGAGTTTTATTTGCCTCATTGTTACAGAGAGTTCATTGCATGGCTGGCTGGCTCTGAAGCATGAGCATCATGGTGCAAGGGGAATGGCAGAGCAAACCTTAGTTCACCAGAGCTGGGAAGCAAAACACATGGATTGTGCCAAAGAGGAAGGGGTAGACCCATGTATAGTACCCAGCGTTACAACTCTGTGAGCCATCCAGACACACTCAGAAGTGTGCATTAGTAACCTCCCAGGTGGCTCTCAGGCTGATCAAATTGACAATTAAATTTAACCAGTTACAAATGTCACATGATCGGGTGTGTCATCTAACCTCAGCTAGCTCTCTGTCTTCTGTTTAGGTGGCTTACCTGCTTGAGAACCTAAGCAGCACCACATCCAGTATCTCATAGTTAGATCAGTTTACTCATCTGTAGAGAAGTGGTAGGTCTTTAAATGGAAGCGATGCAGTACGGGAAAGAAACAAATGGGCCAGGTAGGCATCATCTTTATTTTTTCCAATAATAATATTTAAGAGAGAATAAAACTATTCCACAGTGAGCTGGAATACCAATCAAAACAAGTACCATGTTAATATTGGTAACATCAATCAGACTGTTGGAAATAGATGTGGAGCACTGGGGATTCTCCCCAGGGACTCAGCACTGTCTCATATACCTATTTTATGACAACAACGAAAATAGTGATAGTATTCACTACATGGAGAGGTTGGTGTAGAGAAATTTCCAGACAGAAATTCTCTTAAGTGTCCAGTATTTTATTTAGCCCACAGACCTCTCTTTAACCTCAAGACTTTGACTGCAATCTTACACATAGACATACAACGCCCCCCCAATCCATCCACAAAGAATTCCCTTGGCTTCAGGCTTTTCCACCTGTAGTTAGCATCAAGGTTGAGATAGTAATAAAAAGGCTCTATTTTATTGAAGGACTATTGACAACCTGTTGTCTTCAGAAGTCTCCTTTGGAAGGAAAATACAACAAAAGTTTAGAAACAAATTTTTTTATAAAATGACCTTCCAGTATGACACTTGCCTTTTTCTCTTATTTTCTTTTAGACTGTATTCATTTTGGGGGCTACTAAAACAAAGTCACAAACCTAGTGACTCTTAAAAACAGAAACGTATTCATTTACAATTCTGGAGGACGAAGGTCCCAAATCAAAGTATCCAAAGGCCATCTCCCTCCAGAGGCGTCAGGGGAGATTCTGCTCTTTGCCTTTTCCAGCATCTAGGTCTCCAGATGTCCCTCAGCTTATGGTTGTACCGCTCATATCTCTGCCTCCATCTCCACATGGTCTTCTCTGTGCATCTTCTCTGCTTTTTTATCCTACAAGGATGTTGCATTGAAATTAGGTCCACCAGGATAATCCAGGATGATCTCACTCCAAGCTCCTTAAATTGTTCACATCTTATAAAGATTCTTTCCAAGTCAGGTTTTATTCACAAGTTTCAAGCTACCTGGACACATCTCTTTAAAAATCACTATTCACACAACTATAAATATAGTACATACACAAACATATAAATTATCTATCTGTCTCTATCTGTCTGTCTGTCTGTCTGTCTGTCTGTCTGTCTGTCTGTCTTTTTATCCTATGGCACCTGTCCTGGCCTAAAGTCCCTAAGGAATTAAATTTCCTTCCAATCCTTGGAGAAATGGATCAGGGAACAGTATGTTTGGAGAAAATGTGCTTGGAATTTATGGAGCATAAAATTCAACCGGCACTGTCAATAAGACATTTACTACAACAGAGCTTTAGATAGGTGTTTTGCAAATAAGGGCCAGCCCAACTAAGAGAGCTGAAATAGGTACAGGCTATGAAGTTAAATGATTAGATGAATCTGGAGCACCTGATACTTAGATTTCTGTACACTGATGTGGTCCCCAAAAACATTCTATAGGATTAATTTAATGTTGACTACTGAGAAAAAAGCAAAATTCTATTTTTTGAAATGGAAATTACTTTTTTACTATGGCAACTAAAAAGATGGAGAAAGCTCATGGCTTTAATAAAATCTCTCAGAGGTTCTGTTTGGGTGTACTGTACCTTTAGAAAGTGCGTTTTCTTTTTGACTCACCTTTCTGCATTCTCAATCAGGTAGAAATTGTATAATTACTGTGAAAAAGTCTTACCAAGATTGGATGCTTTCTTTAAACCTATGGTTTTCAAGTAGCTATCGCTGCAGAATTTTCCAGCGCTTACTTCTCTTTCCTATTTTGAATCCAAAATGATTACTGTATGTGGGGCTTCCAGCCCTAGTCTACTCACCTTGTCTCATCTGTCCACCTGCTTTTCACATCCCTATTGGCCTGACTATTTTTTCATGAATGCCTAAACCTGTTCCTTGACAGAATTAGTTTACAGACAAGACTCATCTGGAAACTTATTAAACCAGTAACTTCTCAGACATGATCTCAGATTCACTATCTGCATCTTAACTTTAAGCTCGTTAAAATGTGAGACTCACTGCCTAACCCACACCTGCTCCCAGGTTACAATATGTGCTGTGGCCTAGCTTACCCAGCCATCATGCTCTCTTGTTTAGGACTGTTTCTACATCTACAGTTTGCATAGAACTGTGGTTTGATATTTCTTCTCAGCAGAAAATTCCACTTCATTTAAACCGTGTGGATTTAAATCAAAAGTCTTGATTTAAGCCATCTAAAATAGAGCCAGAGATGATAATGTTATCGCCTTTCAGGAGATTCTTCTGTGGCCCTAGGTATGAGAACACCACCATTGAATAGTGGTTTTGCAAAGTGCAATCCCTGAACCAGCACCATCTGTATCACCTGAACTTACTGGAAATGCAAATGTTTGAGTTCCATCTGAGGCCTTCTGAACCAGAAATTTTAGAAGCTAGGAGGAGGCAATAATCTGTTTTTTCATAAGCTCTTCAAGTGGTTTTGATGACTACTAAAGTTTCAAAAACTCTGCTATTGAGTATGTTTTGTCATTTAAATTTCTGTGGAAGATAGAAAACTGAATGATACTGGAACTTTATGCTGGAGTAACAAAACTCACTTGAAGGGATTTCGTTGAACATACAGACAGATCCAGACAGAACACATGCCATCAGACCCCTGTAATTCTAATCAGAATATGACTAGTACTGTAAATGTGAAGACTAGGAAAAAACCTACTTCTAAGAGGAAGGATGTGTGTACAAATAGGAAAATGCTGCAGGTGACAGAATCACAAAAATAGGAGGGAGGGGATATTTTGATAATTCTCTAGGTTTGTTAGAAGATAAGGCAGAAAAATAAATCGGTAAAACTATAGAGGATTTCAAATGTCTCTATAACACCATCCAAGCATTTCTAATAAAACGTTAAGAAGGCACAGAGAGACAAAGGCAAGAAAGGAGGCAAAGACATTTTCAGGCAGTAAAGAATGCACAAAGGCCCCAAGAAAGAAAAATCAAGGTGTCTTCAATAGAATCACTAATCAGAGTTTTATAAAACAGTAATTTAGGATGCAAGATCTAGGGCTCATCTATAAGGATGATAGTAAGATGATTTTACAGGGAACAGATTAGTAGGACTTGTGACCTTGTTCCAAGTCAATTCTAAAAGACTTCCTGCAAGATTACGCTTACCAAATAGAATTTTCTCATCTACTAAGACCTCATCAACTGCTCTCTATCTTTCTAATTCCTTTTTTCTTATGTAAACTAATTGTATACTCTGAATAAAAAAAAATGTTGAAAGTAGGGTTTTATGATGTAGTACAACTTTAAAGCTGCCACAGCAATGCAGTGTTGAAAAACAAACTTAGTGATAGTGTCAGAAATCTTTCATTTGTGAACATAGCTGCCTTCCTAGAGAACTGCCATCTAGAATTATCTTCTGGATTCCCAGTACTACAGAAAAAAGGTAATAAAAGTTGATGGGTATTTGTTGAGTTCTTATGTGTCATAATCATTCCTTCACTTTGAGGTACCAAAACTCTATTTTCCTCACGCTATACCTGACAACTACACCCTATCTCCTCAAGCCCCTTTCTGGATCTCTGATTATGTGCTCTGAGATGACACTTCAAGGTTAGAACGTGGGATTCTCCCTGGCCAATTAGAATACTGTATTTACCAAACCCCAGAAATTGCCTGTTTCTGTAACATCCCAAATAGAAGATGATAGAACTAGATGAGCATACTCTGGAATTTTTCTGAAAAGGCAAATGAATAGAACAGTTCTGGAATATTTTGATAAATTAGCATAAAGGGACAGAATTTGTCTTACTAATTCTTGTAACACCTTATAAGTAAATAAAAATTTAGTTCATGTAATTTTGGTTAAAGAACACTATGTAGTAATAGTCTCAGTCTAAATAAGCCAATTCCCATTAAGGGTAAACAGGGAGTCCAGAACTCCATCAGATATATGGAATTTTTATCTGTAAGAATTTTAAATATATGTGAGGAAAACAAAACTAATGGAAAAAACAGAATATTTCAAAAAAAGCAAAATTGGCTATTATTTGGGAAAAACATAAAAGTTATATCCCAACTATATACTAGTCAAAACTGAATTCTGAGTGGTTTAAAACACAAAGTGCAAAATCCTATAAAATAGTGGTTTTTAAATTATTGCTTAATATCCTAAGTATATAATGAGCTTTTAAAAATTATGGGACCCATTAAAAACAAAGTGAAAACCTGTGAAGCTGGAACTTGAGTACAGTACTTTTAAAGCTTACCTAGCATATCGGATGTGTATCAAAGTTTGGAAACCATTTCCAGTTAATAAAAAAATTAGTTTCTGAGCTCCACAGTGGTCAAAACAAAGACCCAATTAATAACGGGTGACAATATTTTAATTTTGAAAACATTAACTATTCAAGAGGTTTCCCAGTGTTTCTTGTGTTGACAAATGGGAGTAAGCCAGGGATCTAGCTCAGTGGCCTAGACACCTGCCTGGCAAGCGTGAGGTCATGAATTCAATCCCAGGTGCCACAAAAAAAAAAAAAAAGAAAAAGAAAAAAGAAAAATGGGAGTAATACCACTTTAAAGCTTCAAAAATTAACAGCACATTCTGTAAACCAGCCAAATTAATAGTGGCTTTGTGGCTTTTCTATCCTTAAATATTTTCAGAAGTGCAATAATTTCCTGGTCACAGAAATATCACAGGGAGTACTGGGAAGAACTCAGAACATTTGTCCCATGTAAATAGAGTAGTTTTCTATTACCTGTTATGATAAGTAGTGGCTTCATCATCACAAACAGTTTGCTCTATTCACCATTTCTTCATAGTATTTTATACCAACTAGCCTCACATGGGTGTCCCAAAATGCAGATACCTTGGAGTTTTAGTACCTAGACTATTTTTATACCTACCTATGAATAATGCAATCTTTCTACCCTGAGTTTAAATATAACCTCTGAATCATTTCATCATAAACTTTAGATAGTCACAATGATTAGAATAGATACTTCAGTTACAATATATCTCACTTTCCTATCTAGCAATCCTGTAGGTATTGTCTATTCTATTGTGGGAAAAGAGAGATAGCTTACAAGATAATTTTATGGGAAGGATACTATAAATATTAACCAAATCCCTTAAATAGAGGTCCAAAGACACTGAGATAACAACTGTACGGATGGAATTAATAATTTAGACCTAAAGCTTGAAGTCCTAGAAAGAAGAAACCAAGAACTGTAAAAGTTCTAAGATTTATCAGTAATTCCCAGCTAGCCAGTCAAAATACCATAGACATTTGGGGCTTGTTAATAACAGTACGGGAGACACCATGGGATTTGCAATATCATTAGTGCCTCTTGTCCCTCAAGTCCAATGGCAGGGAGGGCAGTCATGTGTAAGCAGACTGTGAGAGATGTTGCACACATAGTAAGCTATTTTGCACCAAGTTAGGAAGAGATGCTATGAATAAAGCTGTAATCAAAACAAACAATGTATAAAAAGGGCTGTAAGCAAGCCTGCTAGCTTTCACCCTGGAAGGAGATGTTTTCATTATTATAATGCCCTCTCATCTGAATAAAGAAACCCATCTATTTTCCAAGGACATTTCTTACACAAGTGTTGTTAGAAAGATGGCGTAAGAGTGTACTAGTTAGCTTTTCATTGCTGGACCAAATACCCAATTTACACAACTAAAAGGAGGAGAGGTTTAATTATTTCATGCTTTCAGAGGCTTCAGTCCACTGTCAGCTGGATCCAAGGTAGAAATCGCATGGCAGAAAGGCACAGTGGTGCAAAGCTGCTTAGCTTTTGTGGCCAGAAAGCTGAGCATTCGAAATGTACCAGAGAAAAAGGGGCTAGGGACCACGTATAATACTCAAGGTTATACATCCATGAGCCACCCAGACACACTCAAATTTGTGCTTTACTAATTCCTTAGGTGGCTTCTATGCCAGACAGCAAATTGACAATCCAGCTTAACTGTGACAAAGACCATGCAGAAATGCAGAAATGACATATTACCTCCAAGCAGAAGGAACAAGACATATTAGGTAAGATGCCAAGTTGTAAGAGAAAAAAATGGTACAAAACAAAACAATAAATGAAAGCAGCAGCCAATATTAGAATCCTAGTTTTCCAAGATAGATAATAGATAATAGGTTTCCAGTAAGAGAAATACTGTGTGCACCAGGGAAGCAATGGGAATTTCTTCTGCCTTTATTAATCAAATGTTCACACCCAGCAACAAGACTTGTAGGTGTCTCAAGGTAAAATCAAAGTTAAGGCATTACCCAGGATGTTAAATTTTTACCTGCTGCACAGGAAATTAAACGGTTTTGCTTCCCACATGTACTTCTATTTTCCTTTTCATTATGGATTTCATTACAGGTGTACAACCCACTAAGAACATTGCCAAAGGATATCATTATTATCTGATGCCTTACAACTCCAATTAAATTAGTCACTTTAAGAATATTGAAGCAGTTGGGGAAATTCCCTGACACTAAATGACTCTGGCATTTTCAACAGTCTTGGTTAGTTCAGCTTTGCACAGTGAACAGCTGGAGAAGTAAGGATACAAAGATGTGCTGATTGCAGAGCCAAGAAGCCTGAGGGAAATCTAAATTAAATACATCCAATTTCTGCTCACCCTAAGGGCCAGCCAATGGGAAATGCACCCTTCACTCCTGAGAATAAGGGAAATGACAGCATGAAGAAAATAAAAAGATGGACTCCTGGAGCCATGCTATAAGATTGCCTTGAACTTTCTTGTCACTCAGAGCTGGCCTTGCTGATTCAGAAACATGTTCAGCTTACTTTCTTGGAGTTGCTATTGAGTGTGTATATATATATATATATATATATATATATATATATGAATGATATGTGTTAGTGGCCACAGCTAATTGAGAGATCATGTAATGCCAAGAAACCTAGGGTAGCAGAAAAAAAAATGGGTGTGGAATTCAAGTCTGTGAACTCTAACTAACTGGTCAAAGTTTTATATTGAGTTAATTCTCAGTTTTCCCCTTGATAAAATAACTAGGTATTCATTAATTCTATGGCATGTGTGTAAAATATCTTTTTGGAAAGCAGCAAAATCCCAAGCAGAATCTTTACAAATAACTTGGTTGAAGTTAGAACAGTGAAAAAAAATTTAGGAAGCCAGGCTTCAGCTTTTCCTTCAACCATAAAGGAAAATTCCCCAGGGGAACCAATTGGACTCATTTAGAGATTCAGACATAGAATCATGCAATGGAGTTCACCCAAAGCATGTTGGGAAATCATATATATACCTCATAATTGAAATAAAAAGGATTTTGTTCTGTATCCTTGTTCATCTTTTTCTTTTGAAAGGGAATTTAGAGACAGATAATAGAGATGTAGAGCCATCTCCAGGGCAAAACCCATCAGATTAATTTGCTCTTGGGGAGCTCTTCTGAATTACAGGAACTAGAAGATGACTAACAGAGATAGATGAAAGAATGCAGGAACAAAAATGCCTGAAGAAGACTAATTCATGTAGTCTGATTTAAGCACCTCAGCACTAGAGCAAATCAGGTGAAATATCCCTCATCATTTATATACTTCTGCCATTTGACCCTTTCTTTTGTTTAAGTCCTCATTTTAAATTTTTTGCCTTTCAATTTGACACAACCATAGAAGGAAGGAGATGAGTAACATATGCAGTATGACTGTGACACTGAAGACTGACTTGACTGCCCACTATCACACATGGTTCCAAAAGGATGCAGACCAGTGTTCCACCTTCCTGTTATTCCTTTTATCCTTCAGCTTTTCTGAGAAGGCCTCCGTTTCATTTGGAATTAAGAAGCTTCTTTGATTCCTTTTGAGGATGCTACCTAAGCTGCAAATATTTGTACTCCAGAAAGCAAAAAATTTCTCTAGCTAGATCTCTGTCTTAGTGAGCTACAATCTAGTAGGAGCTTCAGGGTGTAAACAACAGGGGATTTTGGTACAGAGTTAGATATTCCCCCCAAGGGCTTCATGCCTGCAGAGATGTAGATTTTCAAGAAGACTGGATTATGAGCATACTATGGCCAATTTGTTACTGAGAGGTGGGATCAGGCTAGACATGGGCATCTCTGGGGTATGTCTTGGAAGGGAATATCTCCCTTCTTGGCTCATATTCCACTCTGCTTTTTAGTCATCAGTAATTGAAGAGATCTCCTCCACCCAGGCCCTTCCACTACGCCATCCTGCCCTAGAGCTAGCCAACTGTAGATTAAAAACATAAGCCAAAAATAAATCTATTCACCTTGAGTTGAGTGTAAAAGGTTCTGTGTTTCAGATGAGAAATGACAAAGGCACAGAATTCTGCCTACTTCATCCAGGTGTACACCCAGGTTGGAGCCTTTGATTCCTCATTCTATAGATAGTGAGGGCACAGAACTCAGAAACAAAGGATTATGACACTCTGTCTAAAATGTTAAACACAACTTGAAAATAACTTGGAAGCATCCAGATTGGCTTTTGTAGGCAGAAAATTATATTACTCAAAACATGCTCTTCATACTGTAAGTGAAGCATTATATGCTGTCCATTGTCAGCTATAAACTGCGCAGGAATTGCAAATGGAGAGACATGCCAAGAAATAAACTCTCATGGAAAATTCATCAAAATTTCAGATGCTTACATCTCAGATCATTTTCCACCATCTCGGCCTATGAGATAGATCAGATTATTTTTCTTAAGTGTGTGACTTCCAACACTTAATTCAGCTATACAAATACTGGACAGATCATAACTAAAAGTATATTACATAGGGAAAATAATAAATCAGATTAGAGTTTTTAAGAGGGTTTTCATCAAAAGCCTTGTGATAGTTAATCTAGATTGCCAACCTAATTGGATTAAGAGAAGCCTGGAAGACTAGTATAACACACTTCTATGTGTGTCTTGATATGTCTGTGAGCATGTCACCAGAGAGTACTGTCATTCAGGACAGTAATATGAGGGGACAATCCTCCGTGAATGTGAATGGCACCATTCTGTAGGCTTGAGGCCCAGAAGAAGCAAAAGGTGGAAAAGGGAAGGAAACCCACTGGCAAGAATTTCTGGCTCTCACCCATCTCCTTCATGGCTGCCATGAGGTAAACAGCTCTTTTGTACTATTCCTCACAATGTTTCCATTAAATGTCTTAATTTGTGTAAATAGATAGAGACTGTCTCCCATTTTCACTATATTTCTGTATGAGTTTGCCCAACACGTATTTGGTTTAGTAATGATTAAATTTCACCAATAAAATAGAAGATAGAAGAGATATTTTGGCTTTTTGCATATCTATTTTCAAAAAATATGTAAAATAATAATAAATGGCTACATGTTTTTTAATCTACTCACTCAGGAAGATCTGAAATAATAAAAGTTAGTATTACGTCCTCCACCCTCAAATTCACCACTGCATCCACACATTAAAATGCACATTTAATTTGAACTGCTTGTTGAATGACTGCTGCCAACAATTAATGACTAAATGTTTTGAGACAAGCCTAGCATTTTCCAAGCAATAGAGTTTTGCCAATAAGACTTCACATAGCTTTTAGCAAATACTGATGCCAGGACCCTGTACCCAGAAATTCTGATGTGGCAAAGGTGACATGTCTCACAGACTTCAATCTGTTTGCAATGACAGTCTGCCTCCAAGAATGTGGGGTTCTAAATAATAAAGGGCACAATCAAGAAGGAAGAGATCTTTCACAGGGAGCTGAGACATTTAGGAGAATACATGGAACTAGTGGAAAATCACACGCATATTTTTAAATATATGCAAGTTGATCACATGGTTACATATGCCAGAAAATCACAAATCTGTGTTTGATGTACATTGAATAGAAAATAATAAACAAATTTAGAAGAACTAGCTGTGGATAGTAAGATATGACTAAGATAATGAAAATACAGGCAAAGTGTATAAAGACCTTCCAAAAAAAGAGTAATCATAATCTATATAGACTATAACCAAAAATAGAAAATCTTGTCATAATGAGTAGAAACCACTACAGATTGTCCTGACCACAGCAGCCTTTGTTTTAGTTACCTTTCTCTCATTGCTAAGACAAAATACCCAACACACAAAATAAAGAAAGGAGACGTTTATTTAGTTCACAGTTTGTGGAGGTTTCAGTCCATAATTAGCTGACTCCAAGGCAGAGTGGCATGTCAGACAGGCAATAGTTCAAGGCCATGCCAGACAAAAAAGCAACAAGAGCAAAAAGAGGGTGGGGTGAACCAGCCTTTTTTTCCTCTCTGATATTGTATGCAGGCGACCCACTCTAGAGTGGATCCTTTACACCAACACCATCTCTATGCCCTCCTCTTTCACAGGCTCAGGATGTCTATAAAGTGAAGAGCCTGGCCTCCTGCTGAGTAACTTAAACTTCTAACCTTCTCAAGTTGACACCATGAATCAACCATTACCACATTCTGGAGCATAAACAGTTGCCTGGGGGCATATCCTCTATACCCTAGAATGTAGAACTGCTTAGTTACTTAGTTAAGCTTCTAAACTTCTCAAGTTGATATAATGCATCAACCACTGCAATCCCTTTCAAAGGAAAAATATCTGGAAAAAGTCACAAGCAAATGAAGGAAATAACAGTCAGGAAAGAAGGGTATAGTCTGGGAAACTTCACCTTACAGGAGGGCCACTGATGCAGCTTTGGAGGGCTCAGAAGAAGAGGGTTTAAGCTCATAGCTGTATGACTTGAATCATAAAGAAAAGCTTGCCAGTATTCTGCATGCTACGGACAGGCATGATTCAGTCTTCTCTGTCCTTCAGGACAGATAATCAAGGTGAATAAACTAAGAGTGCAGAATTTGTTCCACCAGGTATGTTATGGTTGATACAATGTATCAACTTGAGCAGTTTTGAAGTTTAGCTGAGAGACTCAGCAGGGAAACAGGGTTCTTACTTTGTAAATATCCTCATCCTGTGCAAAGGAGGGCAAGGACATTTTGTGAGTGTTAGACCAGTCCTGAAGGGGGGTGTGTGGCCTGTGTACAATATAAGGGAGGAGAGGAGGCTTGTTTTTCTTCTCTTTTGCTCTGGTTGCTGCCTTGAAGTGTTGCCCCTGTGCCATGCCCACCCTGCCTTGGAGTCAGCTGATTATGGACTGAAATCTCCAGAAACTGTCAGCTAAATAAACCTTTCCTTGCTTCACTTTGGGTGTCAGGTATTTTGTCCCAGCAAAGAGAGAAAAGTAACCAAGATAAGGTAATGTTTCTTCAAAGAAGAATGGACAATAGCTTCAGTAAACTGGAAATTTAGAGTACTACCTGGAAACTTCCCCTCACCTCTCCCTATCATCAAGGAGTTTGGAGGAACCCCTGTAAGAGACTAAGATGAGGACTGAAGATAATGAAATAGCAGTGTTATTGGACATGAAGATGTCACAGTGAAGAAAGAATTGGTTTTTCTTTCCAACTTACATATGCCCTATAAGCAGTTCTGAAATGGTGCAGTATTTTAATAGATGAGTGTGGTTAAGCTGAAAAAATTTTTTTGAGTTCTCAGTAGAGCAAAATCAAATCTTCCCATACTTCTGTGCTCACAAACTCGGTTTGTGTATAATGCCTATGTGAATCTACTAGTGATCGATGGACATAACACCTTGGAAGTGAGAGAGAAATGAGCGAGGAAACTCTACTGGTTTATTTTGATTACCTTCATGAGAGATCCAAGCAAGTTCTCTACATTCCACACATACAAACACTGGCATTTACAACAAAATAGTGATAATTTCCACCTGTGTTATGCAGATGTTTGATCAAAAATTACACTGGAAGTGAAGAAGGGCGTTTTTGTAGGCTAGACAATTTTCTGAAAGAGGAGGCTTTCGCTTTGCTGTGCTCCCCCAGTGAGTCATTTCTACTGCTGCCAAGACAGCCACTTATTATAGTATGTGTAGCTGCTGACAAGTATACAGTCCCAGGGTGCACTTGGCAGCTTCTTCACCCATCTTCATTGTAGCTGCCAGGAGCAAAGTTGGTACCAAGTGGTTGCTTAATATTGACCTGTGACAAGGACAGCAATGAAAATCTAGTCTTACCTGGCTCTTAGTGTGTTCAGTTCATAGGACATTTTGGAGTCTATAGCAGAGAACTTAGGCTTTAGAGTCAATCCATTTGGATTTCTGTCTCAGTTCCTCTACAGTCAAGGAACTAGAAGAAAATCACTTGACCTCTTTGATCTTCAATTTCTCCCTTGTAGACTAGGGGTGATAATCGTTACATTGTTTTATTTTGTCTTTGTATTCTTGTGTAATGACAAACATGAAGTCGTGCATATTAAGGAACTCAACAAGACTATAACAAGTAAAAGAACATTTTGACTTTTTAATGCCAAGTTATAAATCTGATTATTTCCTGTACACACAAATGTTGCCCTCATGAGAAAAGGTAGCAGGATGCTCAACTACAAATATGCTTTAGTTGTTGCTGCAGATATGTTTCTGAAGTTACCAGCAAGACAATGGCTTAAACTGTCCCCAAGAGAAAAGAGTTGCTATATTCTGTGATCATAAAGAAAGCAAATATTAAGAACAGGGCAATGGCTAATCTTTTTCTAAAATTAAAAAACAGAACTGACTTTGTCACTCTAAAACTAAGAAAACATGTTAACACTAATTTTCATACCTTGTAAGCTTGGTTTTGTGCTTTTGAGTCAAGATAATTTCATTATGATCTACAAGCACCAAAATTAAAATACTATGCATTTTATTTTATATTTTTATTCATCTTTTCTTTAATCATTTGCTTCACTGAGCATTTATAAGGCTAAGTTCACTAAATTATTCTAACTACAAGATAGTGGGCTTTCATTTGAAATTTTAAAAATTCCTCATTAGAGAACACTTACAAGTTCAAAATAGACTTTAGCTGCGGCCAAGAACCCCTATAACAGTTAAATGGCACTGACTTTAATTTAGAAGACAAAATTTTAGGTCATTTAAATTTTAGAAAACTATATATATATATATATATATATATATATATATATTGCCAACTTTTGCACTGGTGTCAACTTTTGCACTCCTCTCACTGTTCATTTTATCTGTTATTAGCATAAGCATATATCTTTTAGAGTGGTCCATTTATGACTTTTCTACTGAGTAACCATATGAGAAAGGGTATTCATCATTGCTTCACATACTGGGAAGGTATTACTGGTCATGAATATGGAAAGCAGTACCAAGAACAAAGTGACCTATCAGGGAAAATGAAAGGCCTGAATTGAAAATTGATTGTAAATTGAAAAAGACTGCAGTAACTGAATGGAGCATGATATGAAAGGAAGAACCAGGAAAACTGGATATAGGCAGACTTACAAAGAATCACACCTTGAGAAAATTATTTACTTTCTATGTTATTGTTAGATGGAACTAATTCCAAATCTCACATAGAATTGTGAGAATTAAATATGCTGATTTGTGTGAAATACAATAAGTACCTACTAGGTGTTTCACCCCTTTTGTTTTTCTCCTATTTGAGAAAGACAGGAAATTAAGATCAGAGAATGAAATCGAACCTGAGAAAAGTGCAAAGTTTACCAATAACTTTCTAGCATGTACTGGCAAACACTTTCTGGAGCATTATCAGGAATGAGGAATATCTCCTTACCCTCAATCCAAGACCATGTTTATCTGATATCTTCACATTTTGTTTTCTGCTTTCTCCTTCCATATTGCACACTGATAAGAAAAATTTGAAGAGATAGCCCCCTTGAATACTTCTCTGTCTTCCTCATTGTCTGTCTTGTTGACAGTAGAAACACATGGATGGCTGGTGCTACCACACATGTGCATGATGTTGTGAGCAAGGGAGAGGAGGCGAGAAATAGCTGGAATCAGCGAGTGACTATCTCAGTGAGGTACTTCGGCATTTCAGATGAAACTGGGTTACTGAACTGAAGAGTAATTGGATGTGTCTTCCTTAATTCTCTTTAGACTATGAAAGAATCAGAGATACTGTCAAATACCTTAGGGTTCATGGAAATTACTGTATCTCTGAATCTCAGGAAGTAGATGCTAGGTCAAAACTGTCACATCGTCTTAGCATCTGATAGAATGGGCAAAGAAGATAAGCTGTTAGAGGAAAAACATGATTCTGAGCAACAACACAGACTGACAAGTGGGGTGCAACTTCTGAGTAGCTTCAGACTCAACTTTCCAAGATCCATCAGAGTGTGCTTCACTTAACTGAGCCCACCGTTCACCTAACTGCACTGAACCACGACTCGCTGGCCTGCACCTGTCCTCAGCAAAGCTTGGACTAGGAACACCCAAACCCCACTGTACATGCTCCTGTATTCTGATTGCTGTGTTATTTCCTGTATCATTCATCTCATTCTTTCCAAGATTATTTTGAAACTGTAAGAATCAAGACAATCAAAAATATAAAATCTTTAAAGACTGAATCACAGATCCTTCATCAAGATTTTTGTTCCAAGGAACGGCAATATAGATCAGTTATAGAGCATTTGCCTAATATGAAAGAGGCCCTGAGTTCAATGTTCAGAATTGTCCCCAAGCAAAAAATCACTCCAGACAACAACCAATTTTAATATAAATTCATTTGAAATCTCATTTTCCCCAAGAAAAAATATTTGGAATTTACAATTATTTTGCAAGTATGAAAAACAGTCTATGATAGTGTAATAATTTGCAAAGGATAACAAACCTCCACTATTTTAGGAAAGCCCAGAGCTGTAAAAAACAAAACAAAACAAAGCAAAACAAAACAAAACCTTAAACTTATATTCTTTCCATATTACCTGATAATTTGATTGTTTTATGAAACAACTCTTTACATGTGATTTCTGTGAGCTTAAGGGCCCTGACATTTCTCTTGACAGTCTGTTCTTCATGTGCTCAAGTAGTTTTTATATGGACTGGAAGAGAGGAGAGAAGGTAACAGGGCAGGTAATTGTCCTAATCCTTGCAGTCTACAAGGAGTTTTTCCTGTATGAATGTATCGTTCACTCAGCAACTATTACCCACATGGCGAAAAGCATTGAAGACACATATTACTCATATTACACATTTTAACCTTTTATTACAAGGCTGGGTGTTTTAAATAAATTCTTGCTTGCTCAAGTATCTTAAAATACAAGATACTAGAATTATACCTCATCCTTAGCAAACGTCTCTTCAAAACTAGTCAAATAAAAAATGATCCTTTAGAAACAGAGTAGTGAAAAGCAATGCCTTTGGCAAAGGACAATGTATTAATTAATTATCTAATCATTCTTTCCATCTTTTACCTCTGGTCATATTTCCATGTATGCAGCAATAGAAAAATTTCACTACTGCATCATTTGTACTCATTAAATTATTCCATTCACTCTAACCTGCATACCCCACCGAATATTTGAAATGAAGCCTTTTCTTAGATTTTTAGAACTCTGAAATTCATTAAAATTCAACCACAGAATTACAATGAAGATCCTTGATTTGGGATCAAGAAAGTTTATGGTCTTCTTACTGCAATTCATTTTACCCCAAAATTCTCAAGTAATTTGCATTCTTAGCATTTTTTAGGCAATATATAGTTTAAATAATATTTGGAAACTGAGAATACACTTATTGAAACGTCCAGGTTCTCACATCTGCAGAATGTTCTTTCTGCTTAGAATTATTAAATCAACCCCTAAGAACCTCACCTTTGTGAATCTAGTAGATCCTTTGGACACGTTCCCACTCCAGCTCTTTGGACTCTACTGTGCTGATGTGAAGGCTCCAGTGAATAGAACGAGAAATAACGGTAGACAGATTATATCCTTTCTTCCAGACAACTCTTTGAAACGAAGTCAACGTGGCTATACATTTATAATACCTGTGTTAAATTTTAAAGTACACAGGTGTATCAATCACCAAGAGTGTAGGCTAATGTGAGTTCTGAATCTGAGTCTGTCACAGTATCTACTTACAGAACATTCACCTGCTCCAATCTTTTTAAAAATGTTCACATTCAATGCAGTTTATGCCTCCCCACTCCTCACCAAATAATCTGGCCAAAATACTTAATTTAGGCTCTGTTGTATTTATTTTTTTGTGTGACAGCTGCAGTGTGGGGCTGGGGTGGACAGAAGAAAAGAAGGGACCCAGTAGGCAGTAACATTCCTAAGTTGCCCAGCGTCTCACTGAGGGGTGGCATCATAGACACAGGACCACCTTTCTTTGAAGATGTTATTTCTAGGCTGATTTAATGACATCTTGGAAAAAACAGGCCTCTACACTAAAGTATAGTTGACAGATGGGTGGGAATCCTGCCTCTTTCCAGTGGTTCTTGAGGTCAAAATTGTTTTCATAAATATTCTAACAATTTAGTTCATCCTTTGGCTGTGTTTGTGTCAATGATGCAAAAGCAATCATGAGTACAAGTGTTGCTACATTGGCATGATTCAAGAAAGTGGCACCAAACTGTTCCAGATGCCCTAATATTTTTCAAAGCCACCTCCTTGCAAGGAGAGAAAATGTCAATTTCATTTAAGAATGTTCTTGTTGAAGCTGTAAACATTATTATTTACATATCTATGCTTGAGTGTACAACTCTTTAATATTCTCTGATGAAATGGGAAGTTTGTATAAAAATGACTCTGCTGCATATTAAAGCATAAGGGTTATCTGAAGGAAAAGCAATTCTACAAGTGTTTGACTTTTAAGAGGAATTAGCTTCTTTTTATTAACCTGATCTTTATTGGAAGAAAAAGTAATAAACCATGATTATTTAGTCAGTTACCTAGTAGACACTTGCTCAGAAATGAATTACTGAATCTGTCATCTTGAAGAAAACAACTGACAGTTCTTAAAAAATTCAAGTTATAAAAAATGTGTATTTGACACACAGACCCTAGAAGCTTCCCGTGCTATAGACTTTTCTGATGAAAGGATATTATATTAAGAAATAAAATTTTCATGCAAGTTCTGATGCTATACCTCAGCATCTGAAAGTTCTGTAATAGCCCAGTGAACAAATGTTTTCAGATGACCAATGAATGATGTTACAAAATCAAACAACAATAAAGATCCTATGGAAGTATAGAAGATTCTGCGAAGTGAACTGATGTGGTTTCAGATACTGCACTGCAACTGCTCTTTGATAAATGACCTCTTGTAGAGTTAGGGTTTTGTCTCAAAGAAGAAAATTAAAAAATTATCTGAAAAGGCTACTGAAATTACTCCTCACTTTTACAATTGTATATTGTATTTGAGTGAAGCTGTACTTTATATATTTCAAACAAAGCAATTTATCACTGCAGATCTAATGCGAGGAACATAGTAGAAATTGGACATATTTTGTTAGGCAAGACTTTTAAAGGATTTACAGAAATTAAAGCAGTGTTACACTTTTGACTATTTTGAGTTGAACTACAGTTATTCTCATGAACACTATGCTATTTTGAATTACTAAACACTTAAAAATGTATCAGTTTTAATTCCTCATATAAAAAGTACTGATAGATACAGTCTACATGGATAAAAGCTCTTTGAACTTTTAAAACTTTTTCAAGGGATCTTTTTAAAAAGATCCTTTATAAGAGGTCTTGAAACCAAAATTTCAGGACCTATTGCCTTAATAAAAGTCCATGTGTTCAGTCTATCATTATGAATTTCAGCAATAAAACAAACTCATTAAGGCTAGGGCTCATGCATTTACTTATGTCAGGAAAAAAAATCCATTGAATGACCTCTGTCTTCAGAAAAACAGTTCACACAGTTTCATACAAATTAATTATTCTAGTAAATCTGATAAACTCACTATTTCTCCTTCTTTAAAACAATGCTATCTATCAAGATAGTAGTCATGATTTTAATTGATATAATATTTCTGAAAACAATATCCAATTAGTACATCCATTTTATGTCCACTGTGTTAATTTTGTGTTAAAAGAAATTCAATAGTGCTCAATTACATTTGCCTCCAAATTAAATTAGCATTACATGGCTGTTTTAATTAGACTGTACTATTAAGAGAATTTTGTACAAATTAGATTCCACCTCTGTATGGCTCAACCTTTTCAGTGTTAGACACAGGATAAAAATTCTTTAAATCACTGGGAGCATAAAAATATATTATTTTGCGAAATAGAATAAAAAAGAAAACACTGAGGAAGTTAAGCTAACACGAGTTTGAACGCCACTCACTTTGGCCAAAATTATCTTATGCATCTATTTGCATTCTGACAGTAGTACAATTTTCTTTTTAGCTAAAATATTACAATCTGTATTTTGAAAAAGGTGAAGTACACTCCACTGAGTTTTTTTTGTTTTTTGTTTTTTGTTTTTTTTTTTCGTACCGGGAATTGAACTCAGGACCTTGCATTGGCCAGGCAGACACTGTGCCGCTGAGCTATATACCTGACCCTTGAAATTCTTTTAACCTGTTGGAAACTATAAATGAGGTTATTCTTCTTTTCTTAGTGCAATGACTCAAGTTCACTAATTCTTCAGAAATTTTAAAGTTATTAAATAAAATTGACATGGAAGCAGATGATAACCTACTTAATATTTTTAAATTCTCTTTGTAAATGAGTATTACAGTTTGACTAGTTATATTAATGGGAAGCATTTGCTAAATAATTTGCTAAGCATCTAGCAATCTGTTTATTTTACATTAATTTTCTCTATATCTTAATACATGTCTGCAAAGTAGGCATCATTATCCCTAATTCAGAAAAAGAGAAACAGGAGTTCATACAAGTTATGGAATTTGCTCGAAATCACAAAGATAGAATGAAACAGAACTTTTTGATTTCAAAGCTTGTTTTTGTTATTTTCTTCTATACAATGTCACCGTAATAGGGCTTTTTGGAGGCAGCTGAATGTTTTACCTCTATGTGGCATCACTGTTTTGTGGCCAAATGTGTTTAGAAAAGTAAGTTTTTTCCCTTTTTGACCAACTCATGATAGGCTGATAGTGAAAGAGAAATTAACAACTAAAACCAATACTTTCATATGATGATAAGAAATAAAATGAATCGGAGTGAGACTTCTCTGACCACACTTATTATAGTGTCAAAGTTTGAATTATGTAAATATTTTATAAATTTGAAAAACAAAATCTGACCAACAATAAAAATGTAGCAAATTTTAAAATTTGACATAGGCAGCCAAATTAATTTGATTAGTTAATGAAGGATAAAATCTATAGCAGAAAGGTGTTTAGGGAGCAGAGTATTCACATACATTTCTTAATAATTTCATAGGACAACTATAAAATCCACTATAATTGTGGATTTCTTTTCTATGACTTAATGAACACATTTAGATCTCTAATGTCAGGACAGTCTATTACATAATAAAAAACATTGTAATTAATTATTACAAAAGAGAAAAATTGGTTAGCTGGGAGCAAATTTATTCAGTTTATATGAAATATAAGGAATACAAAAAATATTAAATTATAAAAAATTAAAATAATGAAAAAATAAAAATTACAGGATATTCTATAAAAATACTTGGAGTTATTTAAAGACCAGTATCACAAAAATGCAATGAAGGGAATATTATAAGCAAAAGACACTAAAGAGGTATAACTACAAATATTTAAAGTCAAATCGAATTCTAATTAAATAAATAAATAATAACAGACACAAAGACATTAGTGCAATACTTGGGTAATTTTGTCTATGAACTGAGCCCTAGATGATAGGGAAATATTAACATTTTGCTAGTCCCAATAATGATAATATAGTCCTGAAAGAAATTGTCATTATTCTTATGAATAGCACAGTAAACGTTAGATGTGTTTTGATATGGTGAGGAAATAGAGAAAAAAAAAAGACAAGACGTTCTTAGTCTATTTTTCCTGATAATGTATGTACCCTAAAGTGTTGTAAGAAAAAAGACTGAGATTTCTGCTCATTTTTAGGCAATGGAAATTCTTCCAGTCTCTTTAGTTTCAGAAAATGCTCAATGTTCAATAATAATTGGGTTAATCCATACACTTAGTTTATTCTAAAGTGAAACTAGGATTAGGAGACAGAAAAACCTAGACAGGAACCCGGATAAACGTTGTCATTGTTGTTTTTATTGTCTCTAATGAATTACTCTTGGTGCTTTCCTCGCTGCTGTGCCTGTGGACTTCATTCTTCAGCACTCCCAGGACAAGAGCGCAGGGAGAAAATTGATAAAGAAACCATCTCCCCTCATCTAGCTCATGCTGTCCTTGCACTTAGAACTGGGTTTGGAAAGATGCATGTCATTATCACCCAGTTAACCCCTCCTCATTCATAGGCCTACTCAGGAGAGAGGTATGGAAGCTGGAACAAGGCCAGCCAAGAGTGGGGTTGTTTTTAAGTATGGCAAGTGCTTAAATTTAACTCTCATTAGAGGCACGCCTGTGGATTTCTCAGAAATTCATTCATCTCATTTGCAATTTTCTCCTTGCAGGCAAACTCACAAATTCTGACTCTTCCCTCCTCCCTCAGCCTTAAGAATTGAATGACACTCCTCTCTATAGAGGTTTTCTTACCTCCTTTCCTCTCTCTTTCTCTTTCCTCTTGTATGTTGACCATATTTGGCCCCTGGAATAAATAAACTATATTCCTGTGAATTCTGGACATTCATGCAATTTTATTGCAGAAAAAACTTCGCTTGGCATGGGAACTGGTATTAGTGAGATGGCATTGTACAGCAGCCTTAGGAAGACACGCATCAAACCTCCCAAACCGACCAAATGAAACCCCTTTACTAAGCCTTGAAATTAGGAAAAGTATCCTCAAACTGCCTTCGTGGTTGGTACTTGTGGGTGAGATGGAGGAATACCACACATTACCCTGTAGTTTCACATGTCTCTTTTTGTAACCTGGGTAGGACCGCCAACTATTGTCTTGAGGCTGAAACTAAGTTTGAGGCAGGAACAATTCCAATGTGTAGCATCTCTTTTATGCTAATCTATTTGTTCTCTCATCTAATTTTAAATGATTGAATGGAATGGGCTGAGTGATGGGATGAGAACTGATAAATGGGAAGAGGAAAGGAATGAGAATTGATACTAAATTTATTTCATTTCCTGACCTTTCCAAGTCAGACTTTGCTTGCCCTGTAATTCTGGAATTTATTAGTATTGACCTGACCTGGACAAAGTATAAAAACCCTACCTAAATCTGCAGTTCAAGTTGTTCTCCCATGCCTTTTCGAGAGCCTGAATAAATTCTTCAAAGTAAGCATAAAATTTTGAAATTATGCACTTTCTCACCATATCTAAACTATAGCGATTTTAACGTTTTGAAATTTAATTAACAATTTGCATATTTAAAAAATTTTAAAGTTCCTTTATAAATTATAAAGGGAAAAATGCCAACCCAGTGAAGACTATTGCTAAAAGTGGCAGTTATAGTCTTTCAAAATTTATCCAGGTTATGCAGATATTTTTGTTTATATGTAAGAATGTACACATAAATATGGTTTTATAGCACATTTTATTTTCACTTAATGCTGTGTCAAACATCTACTTACATATAAACATACATGTACATTATTGTTTCCCATGACTATATTACTGTCTTCCAAAAGAATACCCAAAATTTATCATTTGATAGCCATTGAGTTAATTTTCAGATTTTGGATATTATAAAAATGTTACTATGAACATTTGTGTAAATAACTTTGAATAAGTGGTTAATTGTTTCCTTAGGCTAACTCATAGAACTTACAACTCAGTAAGGTTGTATACTTTCAAAGCTTTAGGCTGTCTAGTCTCCCTTCAGAAAGCGTTCACCAGCTGACACGAGGGCTGCAATGCAGAAGCTTCATCTCCTCAAGATCCCTTGACAATTTCATTTACTTTTGCCAGTTTAATGAGATCTGCTGTATAATTTCATAATATTATTGTTTTAAATTATATGCATTTAATAGTAGTATTGATAAGCTTACTGTTAAACATTATGTCATTTTTATTTACTTACATGTTTCCATTAATAACCCCAATCTATCCTCTTATTGACTAAAAAGTTTTTATGTCTTAGGATTCTTAATCTTTGTTCAAGCCATTTGAAAAACTATATTAATAAGCACTTTTCTAACTATGTTATAGCTTTGATTTTGAATAATCTATAAGGTTTTTCTATGGCTAGTAAGTCCCAGAATGCCATTGAGAGTATGTTAGGTGATTTAGCAAAAAGAAAGAAGTAGGCTGACAATTACTTAAAAAAAGTAATACAAAGAGAATTTTTAGGAAAAATTAAGGTAACATTATTGATCTTCTATAAGATAAAACTTTTATCTTATCAATAAGGATATAATGTTGTATTTCTTCACATTGGACCCTGTTTTAAATTTAACTGTGCATTCAAAATACCTGAGGAGCTATTTAAAATAACCAAGGGGAGTAAGCAGCACATGTGCTACCATCTGTTTTGTGTACCATGAGATAAAAGAATTGTAAACCACTATCCAAAATAATCTACTAGGTTTCCTCCTAACTGTCCCTCTTAGGGATCTTGAAAATAGTGAGATTTGGCATTTGTTACAAAGACAAGGAAATTAGAAGCATCCCCACCCCCAACACTCTACCCTTTGTCTCATCGCATCAACTTTCTCAGGAATCTCAAAACATGATGCTAAGAGAGGGCTGTAAGGAAAGATAAAACTATTTCCTGAGCATCCATCCCAGTTCAGGGAAGCCCTTTGCCCATCTTCCATCTCATTTTGACATCACCACTACTCTATATGTTCAAGCTATCTGCTGCTGCTAAGATTGTTGAAGTCGGGTTATCTCAAGAAAAGAGTTGCAGTTGGATTAGAGGTCAGGATGAGAGCCAGCCTGTCAGTAAGACTGCACAAGTTGTTAAAGACCAGGTTAATGATTAAGGTTGACAAAAGACTTTGAAAATGAAAAACTCCAGCTAATTATCTTAGCTGAATTACTCTTTTTCACTTTGTCTTCATGGCTTAATGAATTTGGTAAAATTTTGAATGAAATAATTTTCCAATAAAATGATGGGATAATTAGAAGTGTTTCATGGTTCAGAGTGACTACAGTCTTACCCATTTAAACCTCAGTAGGAATTATGTTCAGTGAAAAATTGCTTATGGGTAAAACATAAATGTCTAATTCAAATTGTAGGCACTTTTTCAGGTTTACAAAGAAATTAATCTGACAGAAATTAACTCTCAGATTCATAAAATGTCCAGAAACCATGATGTTATTACCTAGAAAAAACTGACCTTACCACATTATAAATAACAGTTAATTACTCAAACAAGTTCAAGGCCCAAAATAAGAAAATTAGTGTCACTGTCACAAATTTATCTTTTAATTTCCAAAGCACTCAATAATATCTTTTTGAGTTTAAATGATAGTATATAACCAGAAAATTTTAAAGCTAAATTTTAATTTTCTACCTGCCCTCATTTATGACTCCAAAAGGCCTGCTCATTAGCAATATGAAAAATCCAATCTAACTACCCATAGCAACAATTCTAGGGGTGTTGAGAGCATCCTATTCTGTATAACCCTGAAATTTTAGAAGGGAACTATGACATCATCAGGTCCAGTGTCTAAGAGACATTGTCTACCCACATCTGAACATGACTCACCAATCCCATTCCCAAGATATTTTTTTTCCTATACTCTAACAGCCCTAAATTAGCACAAATACTGGATTCTAATTTAAATGAAGGATACTACCTGTAAATCCCTAATGCCTCAAAGATCCTGTAACTCACCACTCCGTGTACCCAGAGTCCCTTTACTCTCCAAGTTTCTTTCCAATTAGCTACATATTTTCTTCTGAGTGTTCTTAACTTTTGTCCTCCCAAGGTCCCAGCTTATCCCCTCTACTAGCTTTCTCAATTGTTGTGCAATTATTATGCAAGACCACAGAGCTCCCTTAGAGTTCAGCGTTGTGAGAGATCATTTTAGCAGCATACTTGGCCGGTTTACTTCAGCTCAAGTAAAGCTACAACTGCAGGAAGATTTATTCACTCATTGGTCTCTAGCATGTGTTTCAACAAGGTAGCAGACAGCGTGATCTGAAAGAGGAGGAAAAATAATAAAGGCAGCATTTTTTACAGAGCAGAGAACTATTACATAGTAAGTACATCTTGAGACCACACTGATGTGGTCACCAGGGAGCTTCAGGTCAAGGGTTCCAGATATCAAAAAATTATAACTCCCTTCTTAGGACCTTGTTCAAAATAATATTTAGTGTATTTGTTCTACCTTGTATTTTAATTAGTAAATATTTAATCTAATTGGTGAACAATACTTGGTAAAGTACTTTGCACCCGCATGATCAAAACTACTACTTCCTTCTGCTGCTGCAGCTAAAGATAATGCTTAGATTATTTTTTTAATCCTCATATTTTCATTGCAAAATTATTATAACAGCAAAATAAAAATAGAACCTGCCTAAATGTCCCTCAGTTGTGCAGCAGTTAATTAAATCAAGGTGTCTCCACTGGATGGAACAGTGTGCAATCATTAAAGTGATAATAGGAAGAATGTGCTACAACTTGAAAACTGTTTATGACAGAATGTCAAATAAAAGCACAGAATTGGAAGTAATAAATGATCCTTTCATGTCGACTCTGTAAACCAGAAACGTAAAATATCACAAAGATGGAAGGAATTCATGGCTTATATTTTCCTTCATTTTCAACCCCTTTGTAATATTGTTGAGTTTACTTTATTTTTTTAAAGAAAAGAGGTCTGAGCTTTTTCCCATAAATTTTCACACTGCTACTTTTCCTTGGTACCCTGTGCTAGCAATGCCCTTCATTATCATATTCAATCCAGTTCTAGATAGGTGATCCTCAAATCTTTTTTCAGAAACTAGAAACACATGAATTCAACGATTGTCCCCAAAATTCTCCTGGCATAAGGAGGTAGCTCCAATAACATTTCTCACATTCCAAAAGCCTGTGTTTTGGATATGATTTATAGACTTCACTTTGAAGTCATGTATATCACTTACATACTTATTAAATTTAAAAAACAATCCCTAAAATTTTAAAGTAAATAAAACCAAACTGACCTAACAAAATTCCCAATTAATGGTTTTACAGACAATAACTATCTAAATGATAGTAAAACATTATTTTCACTCTACCTCAGTTTTAAGATGTATCTAAAGTTCAAATGAATTCGAAGAAGAGTAAATCATAGATACTTTGATTAATCAGATTATTTGTTGTAAGTTTATGAGAAATATGATATATGTAATAACAGTCAAAACAAAGGACTAATCACATTTTTTACTACTCTATACCAAGATTTTTGATATGGGAGTGAGAAAGTAAATTTTGACAAAAGTAAATTAAAATTCTATAACCCTGAATTTGAATCAGAATCATCAGTATAAACTTACAGGATATTTTGTTTTCTTAGGAAATGTCCTTTACTCTGTCAATGAAGAGACCTGAAAACAACCAATTCAACAGCAATAAGCATTCTTAATTCCAAAACTGGGTCTCGAATATCTCATCTTTCACTAAAGGGAACTAGGAATTCTTAGAGAAATGGTGAATTCTACTTCTGCAGCTGCAAATATGTGAGATAAACCTGAAGTGCCTTGTATATCAGAAAGGAAGCTCCCAGAAGGATTCACAAGACTGTTTGAATTAACGCCAGTGCCCAAAGACTTGAAAATGGGAGTTTCAGTATAATTAGTGTAATTATTTGAAATATCTCATATGTCTCAATTCATTAGCCCATAATCATATTTTAAAGACCTATTGATTACTTTTGGAGACTATAAGGTATTAACTCATAAAATAGAAAGTTGGTAAATAAAGGGAAGACATCAAGCATTTATCCTATTGTACCTCAGGATGATGAAGTGCTTGTAAATGTAGATTCCTTTTTCTAAATACACTTCAGTTCAAATGAAAAAGGAGAAAATTTAAAAGATTGTTATTTTGCAAGTTTCCAATAATGATTACCATTTGTCACAGTGTGAAAGATTGAATAAGCTTGCCTAAAAAGACATGTATAATCTGATCCAACCTTTAGCTCCAAGCAACAATTGATAGATTATATTGAGGCCAGAAGACCTTGTTAAAGATCTTTCAAAGATATGGTAAGGAAAAACCAAACATGGCAACATGGTATCTGCAGTAACTGAACTTCAAAGAAAAAAATCACCAAAAGGCAAAAAGAGACAAATAGATCAATAGAGACCTTGGCAATGCATCAGCCAAATATGATCTGAAGCTCATCTGGACCATGACTGAAGCAAGCAGATTGAATATGATGGTAAGCAAAAATCATGTATCTTAAAATTTTACAGTTGAGCATGGTGGCACACGTCTGTAATCCCAGTACTCAACATGCTGTGATAGGAGGATCGTTACAGATCTGAGGCCACCCTGGGCTACATTGCAAGACCTTATCTCAAATGAAACAACAGAACAAAACAAAAGTAATGCGTAATTATTAATTCTTTTTAGGCAATATGACTTTTTTATTTAAAGAATTCATTATCTTTTGGTAATGAATATTAATTATTTATAAATTAAATAACATTTCTTTGAAAACTGATTTGAATTAATCCTTAGTTCAGGGGAAGCAAAGAGCATGAATGAAACAAGACCAGCCCAAGCTGACGGCCACTGAAGATGGATGAAGCAAGTCCATGGTAATATCATTATACTATTGTAATTACTTTTATGCCTTTTTTCATTAATGAGCTCAGTAATGCTGAGCATTAATTAAATCAACAACATTTAAAATGAACATCAACACATGAGCAGTCATTCTACATATTTTATAATATGTGCATATATCTTACTAATAATTATATGTATGAAAGCACCACATAGCACCTGACACATGGGGACCTCTACAAACATCTCTTTTAAATGAAAATCATCTGAGGTATGTATTAATATTCATATTTTCAAAAATGGCATATAACTAAATGGTAGATAGGACCTGGAGTCAGATGTTTCTAACTGTATCTAATGCTACTTCTATATACTAAAAGTCACATGAAAATTTACAGGCAACTCTGAAACAAATCCATACTGTATAACTAGTTTGTTTTAAAAAAATTTATATATATATATAATAAATATAAAATATATAAAAATGTAAAATATATATTATACTTTATATGTATATATCACAGAAAATGAAATTCAGGCATTCCTTCAGTTCTAGTTCATACTACTCCTCTCTCCCTGAATATATCAAACTTTTCTTTCATGGCTCCAGAAGTTTGGACCACCAGTTTCTCAGTCTCTCTTGAAAGCCTGCCAGCATTTCCCAATTTAGTGAGCTTCTATGTATCCTTAAAGACGTAGCTAAATGGTAGCTAAAATTATACCTTTTTGTAAAGATTTGTTTACTCCCAAGAAAGAACTAGTCGTTCTTTCTTCAGTAATTCCATATTTTTATGAATATATTTATTCTGAGAGTTATAATAATTATTTATAGAACATTTATCAATCACTGGTCAGTGTTTCAAGTGCTTTACCTGTATTTAATAATTTGTTCATCTCAAGTCACATGAGTTAAATACTTCCTGAATGGAATCAAGTTGGACTTTATATTTTAAATACTATATAATACAAACCACATGGTATTTATTCAATAACTCTAGTTGAATTTACTTTAGAAATTGTAATTATTAATTTGAATAAATTTAACACAAAACTGTTATTGAGCAGTAACTTCTAGATTATACAACAAAAATGTTTAGAGTGAATACCTCTTATGATTTAGATTTACCTATTTAAATAGATTAACATATTTCACGGTTCTCAGAAGAAAGCAAAGATAAAAGTCCTAGGGAGATTTTTATTTGGGCTATTTACTTCATCATTTTTTCTGTTTTGAGAATTTTACACAAGATAAAAATAGCTACTACTTTTGGTTGAAGAAAAGAAAGATTTGACTTGCCTTGCTGCTTGTTAAAATATAAACTGATAATCAGTTTTATAAAATCCCTTAAATTGCAAAGAACTGGGAATGCACATTGTCAAAATACAATTTGAACAGATAATGTGTTTTCTAGTTCATCCAGTTTATTTTTAGGGTTTTTATCTTTTAAAATAAACTGTACGCTGTTTGTCTCTTTAATTGAACAACTGCATCTTTTGGGGGACTGTTTTAATATGCATATAACACTGAATATTTTCTGTAAGTATATTTCACAGGATACATTTTTGTCGGTAATAGGGTGCCTACAGTTACATGTATCTTTCTTTATATCATAATATATAATGTAATTTATTTCTATAGTGCATTTTAATATCCAGTGTATTTTTGTAGTGTTGGTTTAAACATCAGTACACCTTTAGCTTGGGTCTGTCAAATTCTCCTTTCCTGCAGGAGGTGGAGGTAATCGGAAGGGTGTTGATTTCTACGACTTCCTACATAATTCCTTCACTTTATTTTAGCCTTACATTTTGAATAACTTTAGTTCAAATACATTATTTTCTTCATTCTAACCTTGGCTCGTCTTGTTGCTTCCAAATTGTCAGTCATTCTCTTCTTTGTAAGCCTGGGCTGACTTGATTTTAAATGGTAGAATGTTCCAAAAGGTGAGATAAAAATAAAAAGTTAATTATTCCTTGGCCAGACAAGTAAATACTGGTGCCCAAATCTTCCTGCTCCTGTGGCTGGACGCTTTTTCTCTTCTCTAACACTATCTGTCTCAAGTACCTTCTGACATTTTGATAGCTAATAGCAACTGAAATCATAGACTCTTAATTTATGTATGAGTATATCAAAAAGAAGACCTTTCAATCCCTACACACATACCTCGACAATTACACCATCTGAAACAATTACAGTGATCTGGGAGACTGGACTTTCTGGTTGTCTAGACCTACATGGCATGTCTAACCTAAAGCTGACAGAAGATATTAGCCCTAACTGTGTGCATTGATAGTGGAGATGAGCAGTCTTCTGGAGAAAAGATGAGCTGTTACCCGAAAGGCAATGGATTCTGGGTAAGGAATGGTAAATATTACCTAAACGAGACAGCAGTCATTGTGACACTGTGCAGTAGTGTAAATAGCAACAAATATATTCAGATCATTTTGCAGAAAATAAGCAACTCAAACATTTAACTATGTGGATTTAGTAAGTCAATTAATTTTGAGGGGCTCTTTTTCACTACTCTTTCCCTTCCCCTTCCATCCACCTCTTGATCCCCTTCTTTCTGAAGCTCTATAAAATTTAAGACAGTGTACATGATATGAGTTTAAAAAGATGATGGAGGTAAAGGACTTCTAGCACAGGGCAAAGCTCATAGTTGGGAAGTAATGTGCATGCTTATTTCAAATTACTTCATTCTCAGTGGAAAGCAAATAAAGAATAGTAGACCATAGTTGGGGTCAGATTCATCTTGTCATCTCAGATTCAAGCCTCATAGGGTTTCTTATTTGTCACCACACTTTGGTTCAGCTTGGCTTAGGACATAAATAATTACTTAAAATAGAAACATAAAGGGCTGGGGATTTAGCTCAGTGGCCTAAGCGCCTGCCTGGCAAGCGTGAGGTTGTGAGTTCTATTCCCAGTGCAGCAAAAAATAAGTAAATAAATAGAAATTAAAAAATAGAAACATAAGATTCAGGTACTGATACTCTGTTGGTTGAGATATTAGATTCTTCTTTTACCAGTTCAATCAGATTTGGAGCCTATTGTGTGGTTACCGATAAACACAGATATTCTAAGATACCTGCAGATGCCTAGAGAGAGGGATGAGAAAATCACCCACAGGGTACCAAAGCACCAAATATTTGTTCAGTTTATTAAGAGTTCATCATACAAATAGATAAGGGAGGTGCTATGCTGAAGGCCATAGACAAGACTCACAAATTTTGAATTTGCCAATTAATTGGGCTAATACATTCATCTGAAGTCATTTGAATATACTGTTTAAAAAAAGTCATAAAACACAATAGATATTGTAGAACACATGGCTTTTGCTCTGTCAATTGGAAAGGGAATTTCCAGGTACTGCCAGGTAAGAGGTGCAGGCACACAAAGGGTTTTCATGCAATTGTATCATACTTTCTTCACCTTTAATTAAATACTAGATTTCACTGTTTAACCTCAATTAAGCCATAATGATATCAGTCTAGTTTGATTAGTTAAATTAATGGTCTGAATAGGAAAATGATGATTTCAAGTAAGGAAATAATTAACAGCCTTTAAGCATTATCCTAATGGGTACCTCAACTCTCTGTCTACCTGATAATTTGGAAGGTTTTATTTAAGGCAAACTGTTCTGCCCACCACTAATCCATAAAAGTGACTTATCTGTGCCCAGTTATATGTTTTAATTTTTGTTGCCTTGAATATTTTTTTATTTCTCATCTAGGATTCCAAAGTCTTTCCAAAGAGTGGGCCCATGACCTGACCCCCAAGTTTCTATACTTTTAGAAAATGAGTTCTTCTGATTGATGCTTTATCAATTTTTTTTCACAACTGTGAAATGCTGCTTTCCCCTTTACATTGAAAACCCTTTGAGGACACATTAAACCTTCTGTCTGGGCTGGGGATTTAGCTCAGAGGCATAAGCACCTGTCTGGCAAGCGCAAGGTTGTGAGTTAGATCCTCAGTACCAAAAAAACAACAAAAAAAAACCCTCTCTCTGATTTTGTTTTCAAGTTTGTTTTTCAATGTAAATGGCCATTGATGACTTATGCCCTACACAGTGACGTAGAATTAAGCAAGAAAAATTAATTCACGTAGTTTCTGCTTTTGAAATATATTATTCAATAGAAAAAAGTGAGCATGTAAATAATTAAATGTAATATACTCTGATATTACTAGAAAGATTTTCAATTTAAACATACAGAGATTTTAGGCTCTTATAAAATAAATTGTGAATAGCCTAACAAGGGTCTATTCGTATGAAGGTTTTGGTTCTGACTAGAGTAAAGCAAAGAGAAGGGAAAGACAGTTCAAAAAGAAAGACCAAGTAACATGGGCACAATATTATCAGAGAGAGTGGCACTGATAAAGATGGGGGTGCTGGGGTCAATGAAATGACAAAGATATTGATGAAAGTCCTGCCTCGATCTTTTAGCCTGAGGAAGATCAATTCATTCAGGGAATTAGGTTACAGTGGTAAAAGACAAGGAAATCCTATTTTCAATGGATGAGGCAAAGCTGTTGAAATATTTTGATGTTTGGAAAAAAATGTTGAGGATATTCTGATGTTTGCATTTTCACCTGGCCATTTGGAAACTGCTATGCTATTTATTTTATATTATTTAAATACTTTAGACTGTGTGTCACACATGTTCAACTAATATATGTTAATATTAGCTATTCTTGCATTTTCAACTGTAAAGAATTCTAAACAGTAATGACAGTTCTTTTTTCCCTTAAAATAGGAAGTCGTGACACATGTGGATAAAGCTCATAGTATGTCATCCTATGTTTATTCATCATAACCCATATTGTTCTCAATTACCATAGTGTTCTTATCTCATTCCTACCTAAGTATATCTAAATTACCCAGCTGCTTTTACTGACCAAAAATAAATCCCTGAGAGCACTGGACAATATTCTTTCCTTTCCAATATGTCATCCACTGTGCCTTTTTCAAACTTTCTTTCTAATTAGCATCACTGATCCCTGGTAATGCCCAGTCTTGAGTTCTCAAACTAAATTATGTTTATTGAGAGCAGTATAGAAATTGTAGCTTTGATTTAGACAATTTAAAAAAAAATCAGCTTCTCTCCTGTCTGTCAAATTCAGTGCTAATTTTACCTCGAATTCATAGTTTACCTTGAATTCAGTATTTTGCTTAATATTGACTATATTAATCTGATATTACATTTACTTAATACCAGAAAAATTAGAAAATTCAATTTTTCCCATAAGACTTCAATCCAACCATGTGGTACCAACTTACTGATTTATTTTTATTATATTTTAATCCCTACTAGGACTATTGTTAATTAAAATAATAATATCGGAGGCTTGTAAGACATTTAGGCTAACTTTCCTCCACTGTCTTTTTTAAAAATTGTCTTCAATGTCTCATTATTTTCTGGGATCTGGAAGATGCAAAATGAATGATCGCATTATTATTTTCATTATCTGTATTGTATAAGAGGTTGTATCTCTTTGTTATTAGTAACTCTTTGTTATGCCTTTCTAGAAAACTTCACTTTTCTAAGCTCTGTACTGCTGTAGTAACTAACAGAAAACTGTATTAAAACTACTATGCATTTTCTTCTAAAACTTTGTCCTTGAGGAATTTTCAATGCTTGTCAATCAGTTTGAGTATCTTCACAGTCACATTACATATACGGGACACATGATTAGAGGCTTTTAAAAAGTGATGCTAAGTTTCTGATATTAACATGATGGACAATTTTTATTACTGAAAGCAACATTATAAGCTCCATGATATTTACTTGTGTCATAATTTATCTCCTTTCTAAATATATTAGACATAGAGAAGTTGTATACACTCATTATGTATTTAAACACATAATCTGTTTCCTCCTACTCTGTATTGTCGGACATGAGTAGCACATCTAAAATAGTGACGGTGGCTGATAAATAACTAGCTCTAAACACCTGGTTAACTGTACTCAAGTGAGTATTGCTTTAAATAGTTTAGTCAACTAATTTCTAGCACATAAAAATCATACAACCATTGTTCTGCTTCCACTGATAAGAACAAAGAAAAAATGTACTCAATCACATAATGTAATAACGAAGAATAACATTTTATTCATTGTTAATTGGATGGCAAATATATTTACTGGAATCTCCTCTAAGTGTTCAGGTTAGGTGAAAAGAAAAATGCAAAACTTAGTACTTCTCTTCATGTAGCAAACAGACCTCTCCAAGAAACAGCCTTTCAACAGGTAAAATAATTGGAGGACAATTAAAAAAAAAAACAAAACACTAAATGTTGGGGCCAAACTGCAAAGAGAGTGATAACCTTAAGAATCTCACCTTGTGTCCTAAGTGGTTGTCACTAGTTCTTTTAACTAAAATTTTTCAAGCATAGGAATTTTGAAAGAATAGAATTATATGAATCTTTATCTGATCTTCAAATTTAATTGATGTTCATATCTTGCCATAGTTGCTAACAGCTATTTTTATAATAATTTCAAGTAAATTGTTCATATATAAGGCATAAACTTTCAATAATTGAGTGTGCATTTCTAAAATTGGGGATTTTAAAACCTAACTACAATACTAAATAAACCAAGCAAAATAAATAATAATTTCTGAATAAGATTTAATAGTTCATATTTAAATTTGCTTAGTAGTCTTCAAATATCATTTCTAGCTAGTTTTCTTTTTAAAGCTAGGATCCAATCTAGAACCACATGTTGCATTTGGTTATCTTTTTTCATACTTTTTCTTTTAATTGTATTGTTGAAGGCAAGTCAGTTGTCCAGTAGAACATGTCTGTGCTGAATTGTTATGATGTAACTAGTGATACTGTTAACTTCTAGCTCTATTCCTTATATCTCCTACTAAAAAATACTTGGATTTAGGTTTTAGTGAAATCCTAAGTCTCATCATTGAAGTTATGTTTTTGTGGACTCATAACGTGATACCTTATAAAAACTGTTTCCCATTGGCCTGTTTTAATTTTAATTCTTATATGTTACTAGTTATCAAACCTAGTAATATACGTGTTGAAAGTAAATGCACTACTATTGAGCCACGCCTCCATTGACACTTTACTAAAAGTTTTATCATCCACTAGAGACCATGTCCTTAGCAAATAACTTCATTTGGGCTTCCAAAAAAGGTATTAATTATCCAGCATTTTTCCCCCAACCCTGATAGTGTTACATAATGAGCAGTCTGCATATCTTCAAGACTCACACCAACAACGCTGACATGCTGTTTGATGTGTCTGAAGATCAGCTGGTCTATGCTGACATCGGCTGGGATGGTCTGGAATATAGGTTGTGAGCAGAGTTCAGTTTGCTCCATGTTCCTTTGTTCTTGGCATAGGCTAAGGAGCAACAGCTTCTTAAATCATAATCTTCCCTGGGTAAAGAGGTAGGAAATCCACAGCGGAAGGCAGAAATTTCTTCCTCTGAGTGAACCAACAATAACGGCAAGAGAATATGTACCCTGCCAATTTCAGTGGGAAGCACTATGAAGGCACATACTACATTTGTACTGCGTAGTTCTTCTACAACAGGAAATAAAGAGTTGCAGAGGATAATGCAGACTACCACAATTTTCTAATTATTTCTTGCTGACATTTTTCCTATTATTAATACGCAATCTTTATAAATGCAATTAATTTGTATTTATGTTGAGGCAAAAGTTTTAGGGGCTACTCTAAACACATGTGAGTCTGGTTCTCTTTTCTATATACATTAATCCTTATTAATTGATCACATCATTTAATGATTACCATACCATGCCTAACCCTCACTAGATAATGAGCACTAAATAATGTCAAATTTATCTTTGTATCTTTGGCGCCTAGAACAATCCTTAGAACGTAGAAGATGCTCAATAAACATGGGATGAGTAATCTTTGAATTTTGCATTAATTTCTAAGTAAAGTAATTTATGGTATGTCCTCCATTTTCCCTGCCTGCAAGTACATTTATTTTTTTTTTCAAATGGAGAGAGTAAGACTTTGAGATGATAAGAGGTATAGCACACACAAAGCTAAACAATGAATGAAAATGGATAATAAAACCATGCTCTTGCTTCCTGTACTACACATGAGTCACAATGACCCAGTACTTCTCTCTGCACTGTGCCATTCTTTCCATACATAAGGCCACTGTCATTGAACATTTTGAATAGTAGTAACAAACTGAGGACTCTTTTAAGCACTAGGTCTTTTGTATCTCTTAAACAGAGAAAGAGAGAGAACTAGAGATCTGGTAATAAGACAAACTAATGTTTAATTCTATTTTAAAGACCAGGGAAAGACAAAGAAAATAAAATTCAGGGAGACTAAGGGAAACTAATCCTTGCCAGCATTAGAGACACCAAGCCTGCTCCATAGGGGCATAATTAGTTAAAATGTGTGAATGTTAATTTTTAGCAATTTAGAAATTTCCTGGAACAAGAAAGGGACACTAACACAAAAATGCAAATCACACAATTGAAGGGAAATCTAGTCCTCACTTGGAAAGGAATACCACAAGCAAAAATAAGAAAAACAAAAAGATCCAAAGTGGGGAGTAAAGTTTGGTTACACAATTGATTATTTTAAGTCTTAATCATCCAATTTTAGATGTTCATTTAGCTACAATCTTAAGACTTCACTAGTAAATTGTATTTCCATGGCAATAGGAAATTATTTACAAATATGTGCATATTTGTTAGTTGGTCCTAAATTATATTATTTTGAAGGATTTTCTTCATTTCTTCCCTTGTTTCAGAAGTCTGAGGCTATCAATCCAATAACTTATTCGGTAAAAAAAATGATTAATTGGGATGGAATTGATGTGTTCATAATTCATGCACTATTAATGGAAAAGATTTTTTCATCATTAAGAAATTTCATAGACTACTTATACACCCTAGTGGGAGAAACTGGTCAAAGCACTATTTTTTTAAGAGAAAAATCAAACAACAAATGCATATATAGCACTTAAGCATTACAGTAATACTACAACTCCCCAGCGTGTCCCGAAATTGTGTAAGCAAACTGATATAATAAAATCTGACATAAAAAGCCACTTAAACTACACTAATTAGGTGTATAATAAAAAATCAAGCAATTATTGAATTGCAAGGTAATCACAATAGACAATTAAAGGTTAATTAGATGTGTGAATACAAGTTCCTCCTGCCCTGAGACTTATTCTTTAGATGCTTTAGACAGATTCATAAGGGAGCTTGCCATGTAACATAATAATCCATGAGAGATTTATTTCTATGAAGAAGGATTATTTGAATGAAACTACAGAGATTCAGGAATTGCAGTAAGGGGTGCTGAGGGAAAGGAACAGGAATTGCAATAATAAAATACTTAGTGGAACTTTGAAAATTTGATCAATGAGTAACATGAATTGTAATTCACTTTTATGCTAGACTCTTAAATTGGATTTTGAAAGACCCAGAAAATCCAGTTGCCAGAAATGTGGCCATCTGGCAAACTGTGAAGGGAACTGGGAGAAGGCAGGGGACACAAAGGTTGGGGACCACACTCTGATCCCCACTTGTCCTTCTCAAGATTTATGTTCTGAGAATTCACAGAACCTCTTGATTCCTCAGTTTCTTCTTCTAAAAGTGAATTTCAACACAGGCTGTTTAAACTTTTGCATCTCATCCATTAATTTAATATCTACCACCTAATAATCCTCTCTTTCAAAAGTTTCATCATCACATAAATATGCTAATATATGTATGCAGAATAGATTAGATGCTTAAAAATGGAATATCAAAGCCTCTAAAAAGTTCATTGCAGCTGGGCGTGGTGGCGCACGCCTGTAATCCCAGCACTCTGGAGGCTAAGACAGGCGGATCGTTGTGAGTTCGAGACCAGCCTGGGCTACAAAGTGAGCTCAAGGCCAGCCTGAATGGCATAGTGAGACCTGTCTCAAAATGACAAAGCCTGGGGATTTAGCTCAGTGGCCTAAGTACCTGCCTGGCAAGTGTGAGGTTGTGAGTTTGATCCCTGGTGCTGCGAAGAAAAAAAAAAAAGTTCATTCCACCATAAATGCAACTCCATTTTTTTCTTTGAGCTAAATATATATCAGAAAATTTGGTACACGTTAAACTTTTGGGCATAAATGTCATTATCCATCACCTCTATTTAACTATTAGTAATGTTTTTATTAAACATTTTGGTGTCAATACCCAATATCAATAACCACTTAAATCTTGTATATTCTTGTTGGATTTCAATAGAATTCTTCATGTAATTCTATCAGTATAACAAATAGACAAGAGTATTTCCAAAACATGTGATAATAGCTGAGAATTATTTCTAATAAAGTTAATACTGTATGTCATTTATTTAATTGGTACAGCCCTAAGAAGCAAGTGTTATTGTTATTTTTATATAAACACAGAAATAACATGTAACTTAAAGTCTTACCCAATGCCACATAGCTGGTATGTGATTGAACCAGCCATCTTATTTAAGACTCACTGTGAACTTTCAACTACTTTGCTTCAAGTGGGCATGCACTCTGTGTTTTTCTTTTTTGGTACATGTGTATATGCATATGCATATGTGTGCCTGTATGTTTTCTATTATTGAGGAACATACACTGTTCAGCTTCATTCATACTCCTTGAACTAATTAATCAGTTTTAGAATGATCACCTTTAGCGAACACCAATTGACCATATGTAGCTGAAGAAATAGAGACATAGTGAAGAGAAAGAAATAGCTATTGTGTGATTGAAATTTTTGCTGGAAATGAAAAACTGACCACATACTTAAACTGGGGAAAGTCTAAAACAGAACGTCTTTCTTACTTAGAGTAGCTTGCATTCAGGTTAGGTTGCTCAGCCACATCTATCATTTGGGGCTGCAAACTTCCCCAGAGGAGAATGTACCTTAATGCAGACCAAGGTACCTGGCAAAGGGGGAGCCAAAGAGCAAGGGAAAAAGTGGAGAAGGTGGTACAGGATTATGGCTTGACTTTGAAGATGAAGTAGAGTGAAAAAAGAAAATGTCTGCATGTGTACAGTCACGAGTTTAGAGAAACAAAGTCAACAATGGTGTGCAGGGAAAGTATGTGACATGGGTAGCTGGTACGAAAGACAAGGAGGAATTGGGAAAATAAGCCAGGCAGTTAGCATGAGCTGCATTTCCCAAATCCGAAAAACTAAATGACTTTCCCAAGTGCTTAGAGCAATTGGTGGAACAGGAATTCAGGCTCTGGTTTTTCTGATGTCAAAGCCCATTCACCTATTCAACATACTACATTGTTCTGAAATAGTGTCAACCACGTAGGACCAACTTCTTAGATAATCTACTGATTTATGAGACTTGATCAGTAAAGACTTAGGAATAATTGAAATATCCGATAACAGGAAAATAAGATATAATATGTTAAGATATGATCATTTAGGAAACATTATAATTAATAGAAGAATTCTTTTAAAATGCATTTAGTATCATTAGAAAATGTTTTCTCATGGTTTCATGTAAAGCAAAACTTCTATAATACATTTTTATTTATGTGTGTATGTGTGCAGGGAAATGAAACTGGATGAAAATATATAAAAGTGTTAATAGAAGTTTTATCTGAACTGTAGGGTCACAGGCTGTTCATCTTTATGCATCTCTGTATTTCACATACTTCCCACATCTATTATTCATAGAATGGGAAAATGAACATTACAAAGGAAAAAAATAAAAGAAGTGATAGCAGAGCATATTGGCAACCAGTTTCACTCCCTGTGTGCTCAGGAAATCAGGTCGTCATCATTCTGCGCTTTTTATAGCAAAAGGAAATTTTAAATCCTGGATGAGTAGATAATTAAAACTTGTGCATGCCTATCAAAGCAGGGATACTACGATTCCTATTTCTGCTTGGTGCCTGAACCTTGTCATGCCAACCAGTTTTCTTTCAAAACATTTAGTAGAGAACAAGCGACCATCCCTCCCTGTTAAGTACAGTGTAGGCAGCGAGCACAGGGACAGCCTTCATAATTATACCCAAGGCTTCATAAGTACTGCAATTGTATGGCTGGGAAACACACCTGGGTATGATCACTCAGTGTTGAGTGTCACAAAATAGCTGTCGTCGAACAAACAATTCACCTGTGTATGAGGTGGCTGGCAGTGGCCAAGAAGGAAAGGCAGGCTGAGAACTGTGGCTTAGGCAATAGAGGCCAGGCACAGCCAGATACAAGCTGAGCTGCTGGCAAGGCTTGGGTGGGAATACAGTAAGGCATATTCTAGAAATATTGCTACTTTCAGTTACTGAAAGCATAGTCACAGCCGGCAGAAACTATTGTTTTTCTTATATACAGGTGAAAAAGTTCCTCTACTCAGCCTTTTCCAAATCACCAGGCTCTTGTGTTTTGTATGGCTTTGTTTTAGGTCTTTTGAGCATAGTCCTAATGCCAAGCACAGTCATTCTTTAATATCCTGGTCCTTGAACTAAGTGACACAAAATTCCAAGCACCTTTTCAGAGATGATATGATTTGTACAAGGAAGAGCAGGATTATCTTTTCATCCATGCTTGTTCTCAATGTTGTATATTTCTATTATGCAGCACAGGACAATATTCAATCCTTTCCATCCACCCTTTTGGGTGTCCAGCCTGGCTCAACATGGAATCCCCTGTAAAACGTGGTCACATTGCAGGTATGGCTCCCTTCGCCATGGAGGCCCAGTGCAGCAGCACTCAGGTGGGACTTGAGAATTCGAAATTTTAACAACATTCTTCAATCATTCTGATCTATAGTCCACCAGATCTGTAATCCTCCTCTAAGATATTATTCTAGATGGCAATTAGAAATGAAAATAAAAATATACAGCTGTCATGTATGTATACCACAGACACAACATAGGATAGCAAAGAATACTCTTCAACTTATTGGAGCCTCAATATCATCTGTAAAATGGGGATAATAATACCTACTTCAAAATGCTGTTCTGTGAAATACTTAGCACAATCTCTAGCACAAAGCAGGAGCTAAACACGTAGAAGCACTGGTTTCTTTGGTCCGGAATATGACCAGGAACATTGAAGAATGGTGTGTGTGACTCAGATGCATGTTTTTCAGGGTAAAGCTGTCCTCTTACTTACCACTGGTATCATTTAGTAAGGGTTCCTTGCTCACAGATTTCTTGCAATTCTTTTTAACACCCTTTTGCTTCCTACTGTATATCAACATGGGGGATCAATTTTTGAAGTTTTCAAGGGGAGTCTATCCATCAAGTAGTTAGCAGTTAGGAGTTTGAATAGAGTAGTTGGGACTTTCTCTCTCTCTCTCTCTCTGAATTTTCTTTCTTATAACTTCATAGTTATTCTTTTAAGTTAATTAAATTTATTGTTACTATTTAGGTATATACAATGATCACATTCATCATAGAGATTTTGTACCTGCACATAAAATAGCTTGATTTGTCTTTTTTTTCACCCCTTTCTCTTTAACTCCTCTTCCACTTATTTACAAAGCTTCATTTTGATCTTACCTTTTTTTCTCATTTTCTCATTTCTTTTCCTCCACCCACCCCATTTTCCTTTCCCTTTGAACTCTTTCTTCCCATTTCACAATGTGTACAATTTGGTTCTTAATTACCCTTTCAGTTTCTCACACCAGTGAGACAATGCAATATTTTCACATGCCAGTTTATTTCACTTAAACATATGATTTTAAGGTCCATCCACTTAGCAATAAATGTCACAAAGTTATTCATCTTTATGGCAAAGTCGTTTTAAATTCGATCAGTTGCCTAGCTCTCTGAACCTGTAAGATGATGCAAACAATAATGGATTAGATAGCCCTTTTGCACTCTTCCAAAACCTCTCACCGTCACTGATCTTTTGTATGAACTTTATGTGGGTCAGGCAAATGTTGCTCAGGTACAGTGGGCTTCCCACCTCCCACCCTGAGGGGTCATGGACCACTTAAATGACCATCGAGGAAGAAAGCTAAGGGGATTATCTTTGTTCAACAAAGACATACACTATGAATAAATTTATCTCCCTTTCCAACCCCTAGTAATGTTCTAAGATATATTTCATAGAGCTTCTCAGGGGAAATTACTGTTAACCAAGTAACCAGTAATGTTTGTGCTCAGCTACCTCAAAATCCTACCCTTATCCTTGCTATTCCTTTTTGTCTGCTTTGTTGGTTAGACAACAAACCTCTTTCTTAGAGTCATACTCTTAATTAAAGTAATGGTCCTTAAAGCCTCTCAAACTCTAAATTCTTATGATAAGTATTTATTTATATCTTAGGCTTGTTGTGAATATCAAATGAGATAATTCATGTTAATATGATATGAATAGGATTCAATAAATGAATAGTCATCATCACATCTCTGTCTCATTATCCCGTCTCTTTGAATTCCTACCCTCTATAGACATCTTTTCTGTTCTTAACCTACTACCATCATTCATTTGTTTCTTTATTTCTGAGTTGGAAGAACCAATATCTGCTGGGTGGGTTAGTGATGAGCATGATTGATTTGGAAAAAAATTTAAATAGAACAAATCATTCAGTCTACCTGGTCATTGTTTGTTAGACTCTTACCATTTCTTTTATGTTATTGTGCTCAAAATATTGCAAAATATTAAGGATAATGATCACCATTTCACTTTGTTTTCCCATGAATCAATTCCCTTGGTCAGGGTCAGGACTATTTATGTTTGAAATATTCCAGAGTAATGGACAGGGTATTGGAAGGGACAGTGATATTTGCACATGTGACTGAGAGCTTCATGAGTTGAATGGTAGATGGGAATCTTCAGGATCATCTGCAGGCCACAGGACTGGGCCCATAATTCATCACAGAGTAAGGCCTTTCATCAATCCTCCAACCACTGCTCATAATAAACAAAATTCTTTACTGAGGAAAAAGACCATGTGAGATCCAGGGACAATAATTTGCTGTTGGTACGGTGGTACTCAGACTGTACAGTGTGACTCAACCATGTAGAATGAGTTTGGAAATCCCTATGAAGACACAACATGTAACATTACAGCTTCAACTCAGTATCTGAGAACACAAAGCAAAGAAAAAAACGTTATTTCTCACTCGAGTTTAATGATTGTAGGATGCAACTGTTCAACAGATTGCCTTATTCATTGCGTATTCTCAGGGCTCAGCAGGAAGCCTGCCTCATTAAATGCTCTATAGGAATTTGTTGACTACAACAATGAGATCATGGATCCAGAAGCTCCCACATGCAATGAATTCAGCAAGAGAAGAAATGCTGAGGATGGCATTAAGAAATACACACAGGGGACATTTGAAAAACTAGCCTAGATCTTTCTGACGTCAAAAAGTGCAAGATTTAACGTTCATGGGTAGACAGTTTCATGATGACAAGTGTTCTTCATACCTAAGAGTTAATCTTCTTAAAGAAGACATAAAATTAAAAATATCTCATGACAGAGACCTTTACTGATGACAAGCTACACTGTCACATTTCCATTATCCTGTCTGTTACTCCAGGACTTATGTGGTGCTTTGTATTTTAGAATAGCCTCCTCGGATGTACAGGCTGGGAAATAAAGAAGTCATAACCATTCTCAGAATTTGTAAATATGCCTCTGAATTATTCAATAATATATTATCTCCTTCTAGACCACAGCACCTGGACAAGAGTACTCAGGTTTAAGTGAACAGGAGGACTTCTGAGGTGGGACAGAATTTACATGATATGAGGTACTCCTAAATATTATGTGAAGTAGCTTCCCATTGTACCAGTGACCTAAGACTTTGGGGTCTGACTATATGGACACAAGTTTCCCTGGGCACTACCTCACATTGCATTTGTTTCCTCCCCTTTCAGACTGTCACTCCCACTCATTATCCCTAGAATGGTTCATATATATGACATGATCAGATCATTTTGTATTTACAAGGGAAAAATAGAAGATTTAACAAATAACTCCCAAAATATTGACAAGACCTGGGGCAAGTACCCTGCCTTTAGGAGACAGACATAAAAATCAGAGAAGTAGAAGAGGACTAGGTTACTGGAGAATGAATTTCTGTGCAGCAAGGGTAATGAGAAGGAGAGGTCTGGAGAGAGCTGGAAAAACCATTGCTAACTCTGCAACATTGCCAAGGGCCAGGCTCTATCCTAATCATCAAGCCCATAAAAGTACAGACATAAAATAGCAACAAAGACAGCTGGCTCCTCAAGTATATCCGGTTTCATTATTTAAAGGTTTATTAAGTGTATAGATCATGGAACCCGTGCCTCAGATTTCCAATGAGACCTGAGTCAATATATTAAGACACAACATTAAGGTAAAGGACTGCAAGCTTTATTGAATACTAAATATCCTTTATGGTGAGATGTCTCTATAAAACTAACTCTCCTGCCCAAATGGTTATTTCAACATCTGTGAAAGAGTGAATGAAACCTGCATAAATTGAAACGTGCACATGATAAATAGTAGCTTCAAACCAGACAAGCCACCCACTGACTTGACAGCTTGTTTCCAAACAAGAAGGAGAAAATACGGGCTGTAACAATAGTCCACAATTAGAGATGAAAAGTTATTATCTACCCCCAGTTCTTGGCAAAAGTAATTGAATGCCTGTCCTTGTTTTGATCTCTGCTCATCACTTCCTACTTCATTCCTGAACATGTCCATCTCACCACACCTTAAATTCTGCTGCTGTCTCTCTCTATTCATGCACTTCTGATATAATGAGTTTCTCAGCTCTTGATCATTTCTATGGGTGTCTCTTGCCCTAAGAGGTTCATAACTTCTAGGTACTCTACCTTAGTAGACTGTGGGACCAATATATCTCTGGTATCTGAAATAGTACAATGGCAGTAAACTCCTTGATCAGAACTCTTCTGGGTCTGCTACTGGTACGAAGTGTAGAGAAGCAAGAACCATCTGCATTCAGACTAAGATTGGTTATATATAGTGATTCCTTGAAATTACTTTTATAATATTAATTTGATTCAATTGGAAAGTCATCTATTCTAGAGACAACTGGTTCAAGTCTTTATAATAATTCTCCCTCTATGGTTACTTAATTACTTGGAACCTCAACTACCCAGTCACAGTCTCAACTACCTCAGAGGGGAGCTTACTAAGAAAAACAAGACTGAGATTAAAGAAAGAGATAAAGAGATAAATAATAGTGAGTATAGTATTCTAAATATAAGATAAACTTGAAGTTTTCACCTTTCTAGTCACAATCCAGGGAGCTGAAGTGAACAGAAGTCATTTGAGTCTTTTTTAAAACATTCATCGCACTTACAATATTTGCAAAGAGCTGCTCCAGAGTAGGCAGCCTGACCCATGGACCATATTTAAAGGACCACAGAATGTAGACAAAATGAGGTAGGACACTGTGCCCTTCCATGGAAGTCTTCCCTAGAAGGCTAGGCAGATTGTTCACCTAGAAGGCTAGGCAGATTGTCTACCATACTTTCTGTTTCATACTAAGAAGCCATATACTCACCATGCTGTCTCTCATGGACTGCGTGTGCATGGTAGTGCTAATTCCCACAAAACCATAATAAAGACTACCTGGCGCTCTGCTGGGAGGAGAGAGTAAAGAAAATGCACATGTTTCTTCCTTTAGTGGAGAAGATAATGAGTCACTTATCCCCTTACCTCAATGAAGACAGCCTGAACAACTCTTGGATCAATATTAACTGCAGTTTTGAAGGTAGATCCAAGAATAGAGGAGAGGGGATCAGTACAGGTATTTGCAAATGTTCTCCCATGCTTCCGATACCCTATTTGGTTCACATCTGTATCTGAACGATGCATTGTAACACAGAAGCAATAATACTTCTACATTTTGGTTTAAGAACATGGAACACAGAGAGGTTAAGGATGGTTTTCCATGACCACCAAACAACAAATGGTAAATCATGACTTTAAACCAAGTCTATTGGATGTCTAATCTTATGTTTGTTCCATTATATCAGGTTTATATCAGGTTGCCTTCACATTCTAGTCTTCAGCCTCAAATTTTTTTCACATGAAAATTGCAGTTATTTACTCACTGTGTTATTAAAATGAGATATGCATGTTAAGTATGCAATATAGCGTCTGGCATGTCTCAAACTCAAAACAAACAAATCAGTTTTATGATTATAATAACTCTAATTATACTAAGAACAGAGATTTGTCTGGCTGAATGCCCCAGTTCCTGCTCAGTCCAAGCCCTAAGGACTGGGGACGGCAAGACAGACAATGAGAACTATCTAGGGCATGCTATCCTGATACTTTTACTTTCATGTTTATAATACAGCACACTAATAATTATGTTTCTTATTAAATATGCATCACATTAGTGTTGAAAATTTCATTTGCATCAACTCCAAACTCAAGTTTATGCAATGCTCAATCTTTCATATTGTTTCTGAAGTAAACGTAAAGAGACCAACAACAATACAAGCCATGTGTGCTATCTTGGAGTGCAGGTGTGTATTCCTTAGGCACATGCTGATTTATAACATGAGTGTGTAATTTATCCTCACCTCCACTGGTCACCACTCATGGAATTGAGCAGGAAGCCTGCCTTATATTTAGGAAGTTAAAAGTTCCATTTGCCTCTTGGTGTTAACGGTTCAAAATGCAGCCCAAGTGCTGATATCACCAACTGGACACTGTGGCATGATGGAAAGTTTGCTTCACAAACATAACACTGAGAATTTACTTCATGCTAAATAGAATTTAGCACAGAATCTCTCTGCCATACAGTCAGCCTCAATACATATTAAGTGCTGGAATGTTGGTGGTATGGTGTCCAGAGAAATATAATTTGCTCTCTAACACTGTATAAACTTAAATAATTTCCAAGGTCAATCCATTTTATAATTTAATAAAGATTATAGAAACGTTACACACAAACAAGTATTACAAACAGAAATATAACTGAGGCTTCTACATCTCTAACTTCTTGGGAGTCTTTCATATCCTTTGATTTCATGAATTTACATTAGGTCTACTGAGCTTAAATGATCACTTTTTTAAAATTCAACTTTTCATGGCTCTACTTACATTAACTGCTCCCAAAATATACAGGGTGTATTCTCCTATAAAAATATGATCAATATTTTATATAATCACTTTTAAGCTTCTTATTAATAAACAATGTAAACAACAAGAAAAATCCTTCAAAATAAATATAGATCTTCTGCTTCTATGAGTATGTATTACTGCTATTGATTTTCTAGTCATCTACTTTTAAAGCCAGTTTGAAAATGATTTTTAAGTGCTCAATCTCATTTATTAAAGCCTTGAAAGTTGATTGCCTTAATTTTCCCCCAATCAACAAGATAACCCTTAATTTTCAGGTCTGGATTAGTGGCACTCCCAAATATGAAGTTATGATGCAATTTATTTACATTAGAATCAACACAGGTTCAGAATTTAATGCCCTCATCAATTTTCCAAATAAAACTTCAGCTGTAGTGTGGAGCAGGTGAAATGAGGTCTGTATTTCTCAGATGTAACGTAGCCGAGAGCTTAACCCAGGCTTCATGAAGTTTAAAAAGAAATAAAGCCAAAGTTATTTCAGCCCTGCAGCATACTTTTTTAAAGAGATGGATGTTATTGGTTGTCTTTCAACATACTGCTTATGCTATCATTAAAAGGTAAAACGAAATTCCACAACATTACGTGTGGAATACCATATATTCATAAGACCCACCCTCCTTCCCAACCCTTTAAAAACAGAAAGATAAAAACAATTGCAAAACTATTGCTGAAGTACTATAACTGCAGATTCCTATCTGCATCCTCATTTCCTACCGAAAGAATGTGAGATTGACAGATAGTGGAGTACCCAAGGGTAAGACACACATGTATACCAGAAAGTTACTATAGAAAACAGGAAACAAAGTAGTCCATTAGAGTATTTAGTGACATCTACACAATTGTCAAATTAACAGTATGAGAAATTATACTAACTAATAGTTACACTCCGTGAAGACAAGAGCCATGACTATGTCTGCATGTTACAATGTCTTTTGGAGTGTCAAGCATACATATGGTATCTAGTAAGTAATAAATGAATTAATGAAGATGTTGTTTAGAAACAGCTTTCTCATGCCATGGTGATTATTACTCTGAAGAAAGCGTCTAACATGTTCTATGAGGGAAATATGAGTCCTTTGCTATAACAAAATTTTTTCAAATGTAGAAAGGTAACCAGGAAAAGAAAATAAGCATACCTCATCTTCTATTCTATTTCTATTTCTAGTATCATCTCTTTTAAAGTGTTCCTATTTCTTCCTCTTTTTTTCTGCTTCTATATATAAGGTCCAACCAGTTTCATTAAAGTTGCATTTATTCAGCACAGGACTGCTTTTTATCTCAACCCTTCCAGGTTGACAAGATATAACAGAGTTCAAATCCAAATGTTTAAGCACCATTGCTCTTCATGATCATGTATAATCATAATTTTATGTTCCCTTGCATAATAGCTGAAGTTTTTATTCTATACCAATTTAGGCTAGAAGGATTATTACTGGGACATTAAGCACTGAATTGGAATAAATTAATGATGTCAAAGCATATCAAACTGACTCAAGGCTATGTCAAGTCAAATCAAGGCAATATTTATATCTTGCTTCTCACAACAATAAAATATTTTGCTTTCTTTCATAGCCAAGAGAAAACATAGCTAATGGAAACAGGCTCAAAGAAATGACAAATACTTGAATAAGTATGAAAGGATTTTAAAATAGCTGCTATTAATATGTTCAATGATTTTAAAAAATATATAAATATAAAATGAATTAAAAAACAAGGATCCTTAAGATGAATGGAATCCATGAAAATGAACCAAATGGAAATTATAGCACTGAAAAATATAATATTTAATGTAATATTTGAATTATAAAATTATGTTATCAGCTTATAGGTATTTCAGAAGAACGTATCAGTGAACTTCAAAATTGGTTGCTAAAAATTATAGAATTAGTGTATAGACGGGAAAAATTGGAAAAGTTAATAGATTTTTAAATGATATGTTAGTCATTGCATAGTATGACATGTGTGTAACTGAAGTCCTACAGAAAGAGGAAGAGATTGGCAGAGAAACAAAGATTTAAAGACATGGTGGCTAACACTATGGGGAAACCCTAGAGGAAACTCAGTGAACCCCAAACATAAAACATACAGAAAAATATCAGAGATTCTTGATAACCAAAAATAACTTTTTAAAAAGGTTTCAAAGTCATTAAATAGAGACAGAAAAATATTTTCAAATATCACAGTTAAATATGTGGCATCATCATAGGAAAAAAATAAACCTAACTCTAATTACACGTAATAATAAAATTACATAAAAAACACAACTAACCATAAAAGCTAAATCATAAAGTTTCTGGAAAAAAACAAAATGAGATAATATCTACATGAATTAAGTGTAAAAAGAATCATTATGAAGTAAAATTTTATAACCTGTAGGGGCCAGGGATATAATTCAGGGACACAGTGCCTACCTGGCAAGTGCGAGGTCATGAGTTCAACCCCCAATACATTTGTGGGTTTAATTTATAAAACCTAAAACTAGAAACAACAAAAATATTCATTGAAAAGCATAGATTTAAAAACAAACTAACAAAGAAACAAAACCTGTGGAATAATCCATACATTCAAACCTAGCAATAAGAATGACAAACTACCCATGAACAAAGGCACATGGATAAATCTCAAAAATATTATTCTAGAGACCAGAGACCAAACAGTACATACTGTACAACTTCAGACATTCTGAAATTCTAGAAACAAATCTATAGGTGTAGAAATTAAACACTAGGTGCTTCAACAGGTGATGATAGAATGATTGACTGCAGTGAAAGATGAGAGAATTTTCAAACATGAAAGAAATACCATACATCCTTAAAGGTTTTGAAATACATGAGAAGGATAAATTATGGTTAAAACTTGTAATACTGTAAAATGTGTATATATTTCAATTCACTGTGTGCACAGTTTCACTTTTAAATGAAACGATTACAAATCTATCTCACACTCTTATAAGGCAGCTTATTCTCACTTGCCTTCAACATTTTTCTGATGACAGCTTTTATCTCAATCAAAACAAAATCAAACAGCTACTTTTTATACCTCTTATCCCTTCCACCAATATTTGACATTTTCTTAATTAAAACAATATTCAAATTACTACAATTATGAGTACTTAAGTCAAGCACAAGCAAAGCTCTTTCCATCTAATAACTCACTTGTGGTGTCATTTATTTAACATAGCAATCCATTGGGATCTTTTACCCACTGAGAAAACTAGACTCAGAAAAGTCATGACACATAAAGTCAGTTGGAAATTATCACCTAATTATTACCAACCATAATTACAAAACTTTTCTCACATCTCACCTACTTTGTAGCTCTACATTTAACCAAATTCTAGCTAGATTCTTCCTCAAATTCAGCTAACAAATAAATAACTTCTTAAGACCGTCAATGAGTTCATGATACTATAACTGGCAGTAGTGCTCTGTATCTAATTGTACCTCTTGTCTGTGGCTGCCATTTTGACATCTTCTCACCTAAAGCACACTCCTATCATTCTCCACTACAAAGTACTCCCAATTGCCCTATTTCATCTCCAGCTATTTCTTCTGAAGTCTGTTCCAATACTGATCCCAGCCTAATCAATCATGAAGTGACAGATACCTCATGATGCTGTGTTCGGTCTACCTTGTGTTCCTTACTCCTACATGATCTCATTCTTACTTGAGACTATAAACACTTTTCTGACTTCCCCACTAGAATCTCAGCTTCTTGTACTTAAAATGTACTTACTCATCCTGTGACATCAGTGACTAAGTCAATGACTACCTATAGCAAGTGCTCCATAAGTATTTCTAGAATTTTACTGAGGTAATATGATCAACAGGTGCAAAAGAATGATAGAGTGACAAAGCAGGAAAATGGTTAAAATTTTTAAATGATAGGAATATTTTATCAAATTATGGCTTTGTACACTTGGGAAATTTAATTCGTCTCTGTGTCTTAGTTCTGTCATTAACAAGGGTAGTCAAATAGAGATATTAATACTGTGCAGAATAATTACAAAGAAGCAAGTTGAATTCTGTAAAATGCCTAACACAATTCCTGTCCTACAGTGAGCACTTGATGAGTTATGGCTGTTATTATTTGTATACATACTTGTTGTGGTTTGTGTCTGGGTGTCCCCTCAAAGCCTGATGCAGTCATGGAGGTGGCTGAGTCTAGAGTTTGTGATTGGTTCGTTGTCTAGCACTGGGATTGGCAGTGTAAGTGCTTCACCTGCCCAGGGGTGGGTAATCCGCATACAATATAAGGGAGGGGAGGAGGTGTGCTTTCCACCTTTTGACCTTTTTGCTCTTGTCACTTGCAGCAGCCATGAATGGCTGCCCCTTAACCATGCCACCCTGCCTTGGAACCAGCTAAGTATGGACTGATCTCCAAAAATTGTAAGCTAAATGTACCCTTACTTCCTTCATTTTGGGTGTCAGGTATTTTGTCTCAACAATGAGAGAAAAGTAACCAAGACAATACCAAAAACAAAAGTTAAAAGGAAATATGGAAATAACTCATGACATGCCTATTGACAAAGAAATCCATGCATTTTTCTTATCACTGAGCTTTCAACATATAAGCATTCATATTTAGTACTGGTCATTTTAGTGGATTTAGTGGTTATCTAGTCCCCTAGAAATCTACACTAAAGGAAACTTAATTCTTCACTTTCAAAAGCCCTAGAAATTTCCATTTCTTTAAGATAACCAAAAGACAGAGACTGCTGTCATGTAATCATGAATATACATAGGGATGAGAGTCAGAAACAGCTTGTAGAAGGCAGGAAAGACAAATAATATACATATATATTAAGTATATATTCTATAATCTATATAGTAAATGGGACCAGTTAACAGGAATTCCTGTATAATTTTTAAGAAATAGCTCAGATAGGAAGCAAGATATAGATCAGGGACAATAACAGAAGGAAAGACAGGAGGAAGGAAGGGAGTAAAGAAGGAAGGAAAAAAAGGAAGAGAAGGGGAAAATTGCCAATTTCTAACTAAATTTGATTCACAAATAATTTTCTGCTGTGTGTTACAAAACTCAGGTGAAACTAGGCAACTCTGGAGGTTTTTCTGAAAGGCTGATAGTAGAATGCCTTGTAGCAGTGTGAATAAGGCATAAGAATACCAAAGAGCTTTATCCTCAAACAGCATTTGTGAATTGATTTCCTACCAATAACAACTCTTGGCAAACTGCTGTAGGCCTACACAACACTGATGAAATCTCCTCCTCTTATCAAAAACTGGTTGAAATAAAGATAATGATCCAGAATTGTGCTAAGGACATTCAGGTCATATGTCCCCCATGGTGTCTCAGAGGTGGTATACTTAGTACCTCCTAGGCTATCAAAAAGCAATTTACTTAGCCCACTGCGTTGCTGCTCCACACACAATTTCTTTCACTAATATTCATCGGGGATGTGTGTTCCTCCACCTGGGAATTATTTCCTCTGTGTCTTTTAGAAAGGTCACTATATGAATGGCTTGGTCTTTCCCATCCTTCACCTCAACCTTATGGGTTGGCTTT
>RJWT010000968.1:0-32621 GCA_004365215.1 Cuniculus paca
AAAAATTTAAGCCATTATTTGCTGAGATATTGGTTTCTATTTAACCTCTTGATATTTCTGAAGTTTGAATTATATGTTTATTATACCTTCTCTTTGTGAACCATCTAGTACCATTTCTTTAATATTTTATCTTTATGTTTTTGTATGTTGTACATCACCTAATTTATTTTTAGCTGTTTTCTTGTGAATTTAACTTTCTGCTGTGTCCCACCTGTTTTGAATTGAATTATTTATTTTATCCAATATTTTCTTTTTATTTGTAGTATTCCTATTCTTTTTGTAAATTTTATGTATATTTTCACATACCATTCCTTTGCTGATATTAATGTATATTTCATATCCTTGAAAAAGTAAGCTTTATTGCAATATCTGCATCTGCTTATAGCAATATCTGGAGTTCCTGTTGTTTGGTTTCTAACGGCTTTATTTTTTACAGACTTTTTTTTAACATATATCATTAAAGCATCACAGTATAATACCTTAACATACTCATTTTTCTTTTCCTATGGTTTAAAGCAATATAGATATATTCCTTTTTCAAATTCTGTCTTGGTTACTTTTCTCTAGTTGCTAGAACAAAATACCTGGTGCCCAAAATTAAGGAAAGAAAAGTTTATTTAGCTCACAGTTTGTGGAGGTTTCCATCCATAATCAGCTAGCTCAAAGACAGGGTAGCATGGCACGGGGGAACAGTTCAAGCTGGCTGAAAACAGTAAAGCAACCAGAGCAAAAAAGGGGAGAGCAAGCCTCTGTCTCTCTCTTATATTGTAAGCAGGCTACCAAACCTAGAGCAGGCGTAGCACTCATATCATCTCCATGTCCTCCCCCTGCACAGGGTGAAGATGTTTACAAAGTAAGGAAACTGGGCCCCTGCTGAGTCACTTAATTAAACTTCTAAACTTCTCAAATTGACACAGTATATCAATCTTACAATCCACCCCTTGGCAATTTGACAACCATGCACACTTCTTTAAACTGATTTCCAGGTACAAAGACATGCTTATTCTTATCATTTCACAACTTGGACTTTGCAACACAGGTTTAACAATCCTTAGGAACCAGTACTAATTTTATGAACATTATATTACATTAGAAGCTTAACATTTTGTGCTTGGTCCCCTAAAGACTCATCCACATCCCTTTATGCAAAAGATATTTAGTCTATGTCTAGGAGTTGCCAAAGACATAACAGTTTTATTAATTCTGAAAAGTCCAAGTAATAAGTCTACTCTGAGATACAAGGCAAACTCTTAGCTACAAATCCCTGCACAAATGAAGAGTTGAACACTTCCAAATTCAATAACACAAAGTAAACATTTTCCTTCCAAAATTTACAAAAAGGAAGATACAAAGGCTTGTGACCAAAACAAGTCCAAAATCCAGCAGGGCAAGCATTGAGTCCTATAGTTTCATGTGCAGTATCTGAAGCAATCTGTGGCAAGATGTGAACCCCAAAGGGCTTGAAAAGCTGCACCCTACAGCACTTCTGGTGATTAAAGGTCCTATGGATTCTCTCTTGGGCTGGCTTTGCTCCCTTCATGCAGGTGTCCTTTGATGATCCATGTTCCCAGCTTCTCTAAACTTCTGGGGTCTCCACTGCATGTTTGTTATCACTCTTACAGCTTCACTAATCACACTCTCAGAGACACATTTCCTGGCCTCCTAGGCCTTCTGAAATCTGGGTGGAGGCCTTTGAACCCCATAACCCTTGCATTCTGCATGCTCCTAAAACCAATGCCACATGAATGATTCCAAGTTCTTCTCCCAGCTGGAGCAGTGTTGAGGCATTCCTGTCTCTTAGCTGTGGGAATTGAGTGCCTGGATCACTGGGAACTCTGAATCCAATTCTGAAGAACAAATTCTCTATGCTGCTGCCATGCTGGAACATGGCACTCTGTGTCTTTCTCCTCAAAGCAGCCTTTAACTTTTGCTATTTTGAGGCTGCAAAGGGTGGAGACTTGCTGCTTCTCATGATGCCCTCAAAACATCTTTTGTCTTCTCCTGTTTCTTCTCAACAATTGAGATCTCTTGTCAGATGTGACGGTGCAGTAATTCCAGCACTCAGGAGGCTGAGGCAGGAGGATCTCTGTGAGTTTGAGACCAGCCTGGTCTATAAAATGAGTTCAAATCCAGCCTTAACTGCATAGTGAAACTGTCTCAAAAAACATAAACAAATAAACAAAAGCAAGCAAACAAAGAAACAAAAAGAATTGAGATCTCCTCGGCTCTATTTTGCAGTTCACAGCTTTACTGGACTTTTCTGGCCCAGCTCACAACATTTTAAAGCATCCTGCTGGGCCCTTTGCTCTTTTTTTCTCAAGATAGATTTGGCTAAAAGTCTCCAACAGCAGTCATGACACAACCTCAGCATTTGACTGCTTTGAGATTTCTTCTGCCAGATTAATTAATCTGCAACTCTTAATCTCAATCTTAGGCAAAGTCTTTGGACATGAAAAAAGTGCAGAAAAACTTTCTGCCAAGTGATAACACACATTGGAGTCCAACAGCCAGTGCAATCCTTCTTCCTTGCAGAAACCTCTCTAGCCTGGTATTTACCAGCAGTATTTCTATCAACCTTCTTGTCTTCTAAACTCTAACCAGAATCTCCTATACAGAATAGCCTAAGGTATTCCAGCTCAACTCTTTAAGTGATATCTCTGAACCTTTCCAAACATTTCCCACAAGCCATTCCCAAAAGCTTTATCTCAACTTTGTCAGATATAATCACCACAACAACCCCATTCTTGGCAACAAATTATCTTGGTTATTTTTCTCTGTTGCTGAGACAAAATGCCTGACACTGAAAATTAAGGGAAGGAAAACTTTATTTAGCTAAAAGTTTGTGAAGGATTCAGTCCGTGGCATGACAGAGGTTACAGTTCAAGGTGGAAGAAGACAGAAAAAGCAACAAGAGTAAAAAGGGGAGAGCAAGCCTCTTTTGCTCTCTTACATTGTAAGCAGTCTACCCATATCCCCAGGGTGGGTGTAGCACTCACACCTTCTCTTCCTTTTGCACAGAATAAGAACTTCTCAAATTGACACAGTGTATCAACCATTACAAGTTCCTAGAGGAGCATTCATCTGGACTCATGTTACCTCCTTTGTTCTGCTAAGTAGACCAAAACTATGCTGATGTAAACTGCTGAATACTTTGCAATTTTCAACTTACTTTCATTTCACTGTTACTCCTAGTCATCCTTTCAAAGTTCCAGTATAAATCCCATGTTTTTGCCATTTTAAGTTCCTGACCCCACATAGTTCAAAGATACCAATGTAACACCCATTATCATGATTTAAGCATTTCCATATTTCAACAGAAAGTCACCCACTCTTTTTATTTTATTTTAAAAGGCAAAAAAGCACAAAGGGCAATCAAAAAAGAAAACAAGCAAAAATATATACAATAACCAAAGCCAAATGACAATAACACCACCACCAACAACAAAAGCAAAACAATAGTGATACAGGATTTCAAAACAAGATGATGCAAAGTTAACCATGGTTGCTATGTTGTATAGTGCAAAATTGATTAAACAATGTAATTTCCCTTTGAGCAGTTTCTCTCCCTTTCACTGTATCTGTTGTAAATTTTTGGATTCTATTTACTTTCAGTTTCTTACATCAATAAGACAATACGAGTGTCTACACAAGTGACTCTGATTTATATCACTTATGAATATGGCCTGCAGTTGCATCCATTCATTCACAAAAGCCCCTAGTTTATCTTCTTTATAGCTGAGTAGCACTCCATTGTACAAAAATATCACATCTTTTTTTAAATCTATTCCTCACTTGATGGGTATTTGAGTTTTTTCCAAGATTCAGCTATTATAAATTGAGCAGCTACAAACATGGGTGCACATATGTTGCTGTGGTACGATGTTTTCAATTCTTCTGGGAAAATACCCAGAAAGGGGATAACTGGGTTGAGCAGAACTTCTAATCCTAGCTTTTTGAGGAATTTCCACACTGATTTCCAAAGTGGTTTTACCAGTCTGCACTCCCACCAACAATGTAAGAGGTTTCCTTTTTCCTTGCAGTCCCTCCAGCATTTGTTATGGGTTGATTTCTGGATATTACTCATTCTTTTTAGAGAAAGATGGTATCTCCAAGTTGTTTTAATTTGCATCTTTTGAATGACCAATGATGTTGGACATTTCTTCATATATTTATTTTCCATTGGAATTTCTTTTTCTGAGAATTGTGTATTCATCTCAGATGCCCATTTTTGGATTGAGTCTTTGAATTTTGGGGGTCTGGTTTTTTCAATTCTTTATACATTCAAGATAAAAGTCCTCTGTCTGAGTGGTGGTTGGAAAAAGTCTTTTCCCAATCTGTGGGTTTTCTTTTTACTCTGTTGATGATTTCTTTGGATATGCAAAAACTTTTTAATAAAATGAGATCCAATTTGTTGATTCTTTGAAGTACTTCCCTTGCAGTTTGGTTTTTGTTCATGAATTCTGTGCCTTCCCCTATGTCCTCGACATTTCTACCTACTTTATTTTGCAGTAAATTTAGTATTTCTGTCTTAATATTTAGATCTTTGATCTATTTCGACTTAATTTAGTATGTGGTGAGAGGCATGTGTCTAGTGTAATTCCTCAGCATGTAGAAAGCCAGTGTTTCCAACACCATTTATTAGAGGGGCTATTTTTCTTCCTGTGAATATATTTGGCTCCTATTTCAAAGATAAGGTGGTTGAGAGTGTTTCTATTTTGTGTGTATCTTCTATTCTGTTTCATTTATCCTCAGGTCTGTTTATTTGCCAGTACATGCTGAATTTATTATAGCAAATTTGTAGTACAATTTCAGGTCAGGGATTGTGATGCCTTCTGCCTTACCTTTGTGTCCCAGGATTGCCTTTGCTATTCTAGGTCTCTTCTGCCTCCAGATGAATTTTAGGAGTGCTTTTTCTAAATCTGCAAGGCATGTTAATGGTATTTTGATTAGGATTGCATTAAACTTGTGTAACAGTACTGGGAGTATGGCCATTTTCCCAATGATAGTTCTTCTTGTCCATGAGCAAGGGATATCTTTCTATTTTCTGAGGTCCTCTTCAATTTCTTTTTTCAGAGTATTGTAGTTTTCAATGTATGAATATCCTGTCTTTATTAAATTTATTCCTAAATATTTCAATTTTTTGGATGTTATTGTGAAGGGTGTGGTTTCTCTAATTTCTTCTTCAATGAGTTTGTTTTTTGTGTACAGGAATACTAATGACCTTTGAGTGCTGATTTTGTACCCAGAAATGCTGCTAAATTTGTCTATTAAGTCTAGAATTCTTTGGTGGAGTTTTTGGGGTCTTATATGTAGAGTATCATGTCATTTGTGAATAATGATAATTTAACTTCTTCCTTTTCTATCCTTATTCCTTTGATTTCCCTCTCTTGTCTAATTGCTCTGGCTAGTGTTTACAACACCATATTGAATAGAAGTGGTGATAGTGGACATTCTTGTCTTTATCTAATTTTGGAGGGAAAGTTTTCTGTTTTTGTCCATTTAGTATGATGTTGGCTGTTGGTTTGTCATAGATGGCTTTTATCAGATTGTGGTAAATATCATGCATTCCAATTTTCTCTAGTTTTTTTTTTTTTTTTTTTTTTTTTACCATGAATCAGGGCTGGATTTTTTCAAAAGCTTTTCCTGCATCGATTGAGATGATCATGTAATTCTTGTCTTTGGCTCTGTTAATGTATGGATTTGCATATGTTGAACATTTCTGTATTCCTGGGATGAATCCCACTTAGTCATGGCGTACAATCTTCTTGATGATTTGATGTATTCTGTTGGCTAGTATTTTTTATGAGTATGTTTCTATCTATGTTCATTAGGGAGATTTCCCAGTAGTTCTCTTTCTTGGTTGGGTCTTTCTCTGGTTTTGGTATCAGAGTAATACTTGCCTCCAGGAATGAGTTAGGGAGAACTGCCTCCCTTAAGATTTCATTAAATAGTTAGAGGAGTATTGGTGTTCAATCTTCTCTAAATCTCCATCAAGATCTGGGCTTTTCTTTGTTGGTAAGTTTTTAATTAAATTTTCAATCTCACTAACTGATATTGAACTATTTTGGATTTTTGTATCTTCTTGATCCACTTTTGGTAATTCATAGGTTACCAGTAATCTGTTCATTTCTTCTGTGTTTTCCATCTTATGAGACTATATATTTTCAATGTAAGCACTGATGATCTTCTGGACTTCCACCAGATCTGTAGTTATTTCACCATTTTCATTTCTTATCATGTGAATTAGTTTTTTCTTTCATTTTTTTGATAAGTTTGGCTTGGGTTTTATCAATTTTATTTATTCCTTCAAAGAACCAACTCTGATTCATTAAATCTTTGTATTGTTTTCTTAGTCTCAATTGCATTAATTTCTGCTTTAATCTTTATAATTTCTACCCTCTTTTGGGCTTTAAGCTTGACTTGTTCTTCTTTTTCTAGAAGTCTGAGGTGTAGCATTAGATTGTTTATTTGTGCTCATTCCATTTTCCTGATTTGGGAATTTTCCCAAAATATCCCTTTGAGAAGTACTTTCATTGAGTCCAACATATTCCAGTAAATTGTATTTGCATTTTTGTTCAATTGTACATATTGTTTAATTTCTTCTGTGACCAATTGATTGTTTAGGACAGTGTTCTTTAGCTTCCATGTGTTTATGGAGTTCTTGTGGTTTCTTTTGTCATTAATTCTTAAATTATTGTGCTATGGTCAGATAATATGCATGGGATTATTTCAATTCCTTTTCATTTACTTAAGTGTATTCTGTGGGCTAATATATGGTCTGTTTTAGAGAATGACCCATGTGCAGCTGAGAAGAATGTGTATTCTGATGTTCCTGTGTTGAACACTCGGCACACATCTACTAGGTTAATTTGTTCACAAGTTTGATTCAGTTCTGTTATTTCTTTGCTGAATTTTGGTCTGGTTGATCTGTCTCTTTGTAACAATGGGCTGTTAAATTCCCCTGTTATAACTATATTTTTGCTTATTTGATTTTTATGTCCACTAAGATTTGTCCTACATAGTTGGGTGCTCCCATAATTGGTGCATTTATATACATGCTTTTAATCTCTTCTCTTGATGTTATTCCCTTAGAAGTATGTAGTGACCTTCTTTATCTCTTTTGATCATTCTTGGTTTGAAGTTCACATTGTCTGTAAACAGAAGAACTACCCCTGTTTTTTTCGGGAGTATTGTTTTCCATCCTTTGACTTTTGAGTTAAATGTGTTTCTTGTATACAGCATACTGTTGGATATTGTTTCTTAATCCACTCTGCTAGTCTGTTTGTTTTGATTGATGAATTGAGGCCATTTACATTGATGGATGTAACTGATATGTACTGACTTATCTTTGTCATGTTATCTTTCTGTTGTTGGTTCCCTACTTTTTCTGTTTAAGTGCTTGCCCTGTTGGTGGTTTCCTTCTACTATTGTTCTTGGAATTATAGTCATCTTTGTCTCTTTCTAGAGTATCTTTTAGTACTCTTTGTAGTGTTGGCTTGGTGGTTATGAATTCCATCAGTTGTTCTTTGTCATGGAAGTATCTTATTTCTCCATTAATTTTGAAAGATAGTTTTACAGGGTACATCAATCTGGGTTGGAAATTGTTTTCTTTCAGGACACAAAATACTTCACTCCAAGGTCTTCTTGACTTGAAGGTTTATGTTGAGAAGTCTGTTGTGATTCTGGTCTGATTTCCTTCATAGGTGATCTATTTCTTTTCTCTGACAGCTTTTAATATTCTATTCTTGGGCTGAATTTCTGGAATCTTAATTATTATATGTCTGGGTGAAGATTTATTTTTGTTATGACTAATTGAGTTCTTCATGCCTCACTTTTCCATATATCAGATTCTTTTCTCATGCTTATAAAATTTTCTGCTTTTATTTCTGTAAATAGACTTCTTATATAGTTTGTGTTGACTCTTGCTTCTTTGTTGACACCTATCAGTTTTATATTGTTTCTCATTGCACCACCTTGCAGCTGTTGAATTATTGTTCTAGGTTCTTTACTATTTTTAAGAAATCTTTCCTTTCATGGTCGTTAGCTTCCATCCTGTTTTAAAAGTTTAAGAGTCTATCATCAGCTTCATTCAAGTGGTTTTTCCAGCTTTTAATGGAATTTTTAAATTCTTAAATGTCTCTTTGAATCTTTTCCATGCATTCTATTTCTTTCCTACATTGTTTATTCAAGTTTTCCATCCTTTTTAATGTTCTCTATTTTGTCTATCTCTTCTTTAGATACACTCAACATTTCTTTCATAATGTTTGTGATGTCTTTTTTTCCCTCAGAGACTATTTCTGATCTGATTTCCTCTATAACTTCATGGAGTTGTTTCTTTACTTCAGTTGCTATAATTTCAGAATGTTCACTTGTGTGATTTCCAATATACTCCATTTCAGTGTCTCCTGGATTTGTTCTTGGTGAACCAGAGGTCTCAGACTACATCTTGCTTTAGTTTTGTCATTTTCCTGTGAGACCTGTTTGTCAAGCCAAGCACCCTCCTAATGGATTGTGCTGGGCTGCGCAGAGCTCAAAACCTCTAGTACCACTATAGTGCCAGGGCCTCGCATTGGAATGGGTGAAGCTAAGAATCTCCAAGTCTCATCAACTAGACTGTGAAGTCCCAAATGAATTGCTCCAGGGTTCTGGTTTGGGTGGGGCTCAATACCTCTGGGACCTGTGCATCTGGCCAGGTGTTCCCTTGATGAATCATGCTGGTACACTGGACTGGGCAGAGCTCAAATCCTCTGGGACCCACCTAGCTAGCAGGGATGCACACAAAGTATGGCACTGGGGTCTTATGCATTGCTGTGCAAAATTTGGAACCTCTGGGACCTGCTTCTGGGACATGCCCCCAAACTATGGCACTGGGGCCTTGTGTCTGATTGAATGGTGTTCAGAATCTCCAGGATCCATGCGGGTAACCAGAAAGCACCTCCAGAGTATGGTGCTGGGGCCTTGTGCCTGGTTGGGCTGCCCACTCTTTTTTTATGTCATGATAGTTTTCTGATGCCTTCAAAATGTGTCTATATTGCATTCTTTAGGATATTGCAAAATTAATTTATGTTGCTTCTATGAATCCAATGTAAGTTAGATAGACAAAAATTATTTTAAAGAAAAATGCAACAAATATGACAATATAAAATGAACATTGAAAATGATACTCTGAAAAAATGAAAAATTATTTACTTGAGTTAAAAACAAATATAGTTAAAATATTTTTGAAATATAATAATTGCTGACAACTAAACAAGTCCACTATAAACAAGAATTTATGTTTTCAGGTTTTTCATCTCTCTTTTTAAATAGCAGAAATCATAATCAAATTTCTAGTGGAAGTTCTAACTAATTTTGCTTTTGCATAATCTTTTCTTAACCAATTGCCTTAACATGTTAAAAAGCAGACACACGCTTATACACACACCACAGTGACACCTTTACAAATACCTTAGTCTTCTTTGAGTTCAACTTCTGTAGAGTGGTAGTTCATTGAAGTAAAATTATGCTAAATCCAAGAACAGATATTTTCTATTAGTTTTATGTAAGATTTAATTTAATTATTAACTTCACTATTTGTCAATTAATGTAAACAATGTCTACTTATCCAATTTCAAAATGTAGTTACAAATTCATGCATATTTATGAACCCATATGTATAAACATACATATAGGCCCTGAATTAAAATGGTTTGGCTTACAAATCTTCAACTTCATTATGACAAGAGACTGATAGATACATCTAAAATTTTGAATTTGATGTTTTTCAGGGCTTGCAATATGTAGTGTGATATTCTCGTACAATTCTGTACAGTGGTAGCAAGCCTCAGCTCACTGCAGCCTTGTGAATACAAGGATCAACATCTCATACCTTACAGTGCAGGGTGCTGCTAAGCCATGATTTGGGGTAGGTCAGCTCTTTTGTATGTTTTACTTCTGATAGTTTAGATTTACAGAGAATTTATTGGGATTTAATTTTATCTAAGTTGAGGAACTTTTACACATTCCAATATATAATAAATAATATATAATATGTAATACATTTTAAAATGGTGTAAATACATACCATCACATAAATAGAAAACACACACTGTAAGTACAAATATTTATCCATATACTTTTTGAGTTTTATATCATGTCTAGTCACTTCTTTTTTAAAAGAATCTTCTGAATACAGTGTAACCAAGGAAAATATAATAATAAATCAAGATAGTCTGTGAAAAGGTCATGATTCAAAATCAGCATTACCATTTTTTAGAGCATATATTGCATCAAAATGCATGTAGTACATTGTAGCTTAAGAATTCCATGGATTTTTAAACTTGAAAATCAATGAAATTATATTAATATATGCTTTCAGTATATCATTTGCTTTAATAAAGCAGTTTCCTTAAATCCATACTAGAAATATGATACAATTGAACCTTAAGTGTTTTTATAGTCATTTTTTGTTACTATTTTTAGGATTGAGTCATTTTTTAAAGGTATACTTTCTAAAGATTCAATAGGTAAATAATTTTTCAGGGATCTAAGTAACTCTGGAGTTTTATTCAATACTTTTATCCAAGTTATTTATTCAGATTGTTGTGTGAAATATGATAATGTTGAAATAAGAAATTTATATGTTGGCACCTCCTTACTTGTAATGCCAACTCATCTGTCCCAAGCAGTTGCTGCCTTCTTCACTTGGGAATGAGTTTGCACAACTAGGAAGTTATGTTAACATTAAAACTGAAAAATATCATGCCACAGAATAGTGATGCTAGTAATTGGGTGCTGCATAAATCGGTACTGCCCCCAAATAATCTGAGATATAATAATAAAAACATGGACTAAATTTTTCTCATACATAATTTTTAAAAAGAGTGGCATGGAAAATGTAATATAATACTTTTCAATTTGCAACCTCTTTATTAGCATACTAATATGATAAAATAAGTGACATTACTACAGTAAATTTCTTACATTCAAATAATATTGTCTAAGCCTCAGTAATTTCCCTTAATTATTTATCTACTGTATAGCCATTTATAATTTAATTTCAGTTTTAGTACTACCTGAAATAGTTTCGCAAAAGCCAATGGTAACTTCTGCACTAGAATTCAACAATGTCTTGAGCAGCCATACCTCATGACATAAATAACATCAAAAAGAGTAGATTTTAAATGTCTTCTTTATAAATGACAAGTTATACAACTTCAAGATGGTAATTTCATCTCTTTGAGCTTAGTGTTGTTCATCTTAAAAATGAGAGAAATAATAAAATCCAAATTACAAGTTTCCTAAATTAAGTTTGCTGAGATAATAACTGTAAAGCACTTAGCTTGGCGCTTGGCAGAGAAACAGCATGCAAAAATGATTTATTACCATTATTAAGGATGATTATTAGGGATGCATTCAAATTTAGATGGATTATTCTAGAAAGAATACATTTTTAGAACACAATTTTGGATAAGTACAAAGATTTGGCTGGATTTTCAAGAAAAGTGCTGAATGTCTCGTATCATGTAACTCTGAGCAATCTATTATCATTCATTAACTTTTCAAAACTGAATTAATAACGTCACTTAGTAAATGCTAGTAATGTAAAGCAAAAATATGAGGTTTAATTCATTTTTCTCTTTGGGTAAATTAAATAATATGGTACTTTTATTATGATTTCCACAGTGGTAAATGTGTTTAAAAATTCTCTTTTAAAAATATGTAGAAAAATAGGCTAGTGGATGTATATTTGAAAATACTATTTACTGCCTTCTTGACTTGTATTTTTTAGACTCTTTCATTGCACATATTCATTTACAGACATAAAAATACATTTACAATAAAAATGCATTTTTGTGGTATCTGATATAAAAATTGGAGATGAATTAAATTAAATTTATGAAATCCAAATGGAAAAAGATAATGATAAAGTTTGGTAGCAGACAGATAGCAATTAGATACTACATAAACTAGGAAAAAATGTGATTTCATTTAGTCATTTTGTCATTCTCAGAGCTGTTTATTGAAAATAAAATCAAGAATAAATATATCAAATAATTTAGATGTAAATATCTAGGAAATGACAGTGGACAGACGTAAATGCACACTGTTACAATTGAGGGAAAGAATAGGTGAGGGAAACAATAATTTCAAGTGCTCAGTTCTGTGTGTTGCAAGCAAAAAGGATGTGGGAAGAGATGGAATGAAAAAGATTGGGGCAGATGTTGTTTGTGTTTTAATAGTACATGGGTAAAACACAAGAGAAATCATAAGATACCTGCAGACTTGTAGGTATTCTGAAAAATACTAATAATAATTCACTGGAGAAATATATTTATTCAAGACATAATTGCAATTACAATGATATAAAAATGATATTTAGTTATTAAACTTTCCTTTTTTATAATCTTTCTCAAAGAAAAATGTATTTACATTTATACTGTCTCAAAAGTCCAGATTACATTTCCTTATATTCCACTCTTTCTGAAGTGCTAGTTTTATTACAGATTAATAATATCTGAGAAAGTTTCACAAATCATAGAAAGACATAGCCAAAAACAAGTTTATTCTTGTACTTTTGTTTAAAAGTTTCTACTTTTAGTAGGCTATCCTTGGATGTGTAAACTAATATAATACTTTTCAGAAAGAATTTTCATTCAGAAATAGCTTCCACTAAGTAAAGTTCTTCCAATAGAATAAATCTTATTTTGAATTCCTATTTCAAAAACTGAGAAATTCAAGCCAAAGCCATGATATCTACAAGAAATAACATTGTCTTAAATGTCTTCTTCATGCTCTAACCAACCGCCAATGACAATTGCGCCCCCGCCGGTAACCTGTCAATGTGAACCTAAGTGTTTCACTGCAGGGCCAAGGATAGGAATCATGAATATACTCTTGTGAAAGTCTTTTAATGGTATTTCTCAAGATGTTCTGTGAGTTATGGATTTGTTGCTGTGACATTTTGCCTTTAAGTGAATTTGGGCCTGGTCTACGCTAATGATCTTACTTGCCACAGTGAAATCACATGCAATTTTATTTTATGTTTTGTGTGCACAAATTACAGGGGTCCTTATCTTGAGAAAACCAGAGCTCGAAGAAAATATAGAAGAGATACAGATGTCAGTGACCTGAACTGGGAAAGAGAGGGCCTGTTCTTGTTCCAGGCCAGAGCCATGATTTAGATCCATGCCCAGAAATGTCATCCAAAGTTCACTTGCTAGGTGACATTCTTTAAGTTTTGCTTGTGTCTCTCTAAAATTTGCATAGGAAGTGTTATATGCATGTAGTATCTCCCCAGGAGGAATGTAAACAGTATGTAGTGCAAACAAATGCAAAATAATACAAAAGGATCAAGAGGTGGATCAAAAGGGGGAGGGAAAGGAGACATAAAGGGGAGATTAAGATGTATTAAGTACGTGTACTAATTCTTCATAAGCAATGTAAACTTTATGTGCTACAAACAAGGACTAATTATAAAAAGAGATTGTTTTAGGAAATTATTCAATATGGTAGTATAGGTAAATAATTTTACAGTGCTAAGTATAAATGTAAATATATACTCATACACATATATACTTGTATACAAAGCAATCAATATATGTTTAACATGGAAAATTCTGCGGGAGCTTCTGGATAAATACATGTAACTTGCCATTACTTGTTGTTTGTAGGAATCCATAACTTCCTGTTTACTATTCATCAACTCATTCTTCACTTTGCATGGAAAATCTGTTAGCCATGGGCCAATCTTTTCACTGTGTTTTTTCTTGGAATTTATCTTGCATTTATGGAGTATTGAGCAATAATGTAAGGATGAAAACATAATTATTGGACTAAAGACAGCAATGAGATGGGAATTCTCATGACAACATTGAGAGTGGAATGTGTTGAAAGCTATTAATATTTTGAATAAATAAAAAGAAAACATGGTGGCCAATTCATATTAATGTACGAGAAAGGCCAATAAATAAAGAAATGACCTCTACTTCAGTGATAGGGAAAATGGTGAAAACTTGTGCAGACAGAAGGGAAGCTGGAATAATGTGATTCAGGATATTTTAGTTTATGTTATTTTGAGACAAAAAAGTGAAAACCTTTTTTAAGGTGCCACTGAAAATTGTGCTGAGGTTAAGATTAAGAAACTAAGAGATGGAAATTGTACATGCCAGAAAATAATAAAGCAAAAGAACTACTGGTGTGGCTAAAAGATAAATTAGGTCTGGGCTATTTAAAATTCTTAAAGAACAATCTAAATATTTTGAATATTTTTTAAGAGCAATGTGTCCCACTTTTGGATTTTAAACCAAAAAAGTTTGAATGTCTGGTTTTGCATGTTTTGAAAGATTACTGCGCATATCATGATAAAAATAAGAATAAATTTGAATATACTGGTAAAAAAATGTTTCCTTAGGATGGGAAAAATCAATTTCAATTTTAATAAGGTCCAAGTAATTATAAAAGAAAATAGTGAATCTGACATAAATCCTTAGGATTTCTACTCTGAGTAAAAATGTTTTGGGCTTATGACATTGATTACCACAAAGAATATCAGAAAAAAAAATTATTACTGATAGAGATAATTTCTTTGGGCATATACGTTTGAGATATTTATGAGATATTCAACTGAAGATTCCAGGATTGTAGTAGATTTTAGTTTAGATTTTAAATTCAAGATTTTTATCTAGCATGAAAATCTAAGTGTAATTTTAGTAGTAGATGGCAATTAAATTGACATAGAAAAGTGGAGAAATTGAAGTAAACTAATGTTTATGCATACATGGTTAGATAGCATAATCTTTAATACTTTAATTTTTAAAAGTTACTTCAATTATCACAGAATTCAAAATATTTTCTCTTTAATGAATTTCTTACTGATATTTTACATCTAATTAGTACCTTGAAAATTTTCTTGAAGTTTGAAAAATACTGTAAACTCAGAGTTTTTTTTAACAATGTTCATGTTTTGGAAAGCATTTAAAGATGTATCAGAGTTAACAATATAAGGTTAAGCAGCCTATCCTTCTTAAACATGGTTCCATTGTGCATAGTGAGATATTTTGCAGTGTTATCAATTTCACATTATAAATGCTAAGCTTGTGACAACTTTTGAATATGAAGATAAATAACCATAACTGTAAGGACATTAATATGCATCAAACACTCCAACAATACATCTAGCTAAAACATGATTAATCTTACACATACTGATTATGTTCAAAGCAGAAGCATTATTGAAATTAATTTTGTCCTGTGAGAGAGTTCAATGACTGGTGTTGTTTATAATTTCAGTTTCTGGATAGTATAATAAAGCTTAAGCATTTGTAATTACAAATATTGTGGTAGATTAACCACATTTATATACAAAGGATTATCATATTTCCACATTTTGTGCAAATAAGATTCACTTGGAAATTGAGGAAAATAGAAAGAATTGATAATGAGATACAATATTATATCCTAAATGCCAGTAACAATTTACTATATTTTCTTCTGTGGCATAGAAATTTTGGAAAGAGTGACTCTACCTTGTGCATATGCAGCTCCAAACATATACAGTATCAAACAATCACACACATTAAACAGATTGAAAAGAAATTCTATCAATTTTTATTTGCAATGGTCTAATAGTAAATACATCAAAAATTTTAAACTACAGCACTTTTTCTCATAAAGTAACAATTTTCCAGAAGATAAACTATGAAAACGTTTTTTACATTTTGTAGAGGCATGTGCACATATAATTTTGTTTGTAGAGAATATTTATAAGCATATATATTTTGGAGACATCATTTACTAACCTCATATAGTTTGTATGTCTTCATGCATCATCAAATGTCATTACTTCAGGTTTTTTACTCTACAATATTCTAACATATAAGAAATTATAGTCATTGAAATAAAATTGATCAAAGCAAACAGTCTCAAAATTAGAACATCATATAAGAGCCAGGATTTTTAAGGCTTGGTAAAAATCTCTTCATTGAACATTGAATATATACATATGAGATGTATAATTCTGGAAATAAAGACAAGAATACAAAAAGAAAGATAAGCACATTAGATAATTTGTAATGTGTGCTTTGGAAGTATTATGTTTCCAGTAATATAATTATGTACAATATATGCTCACAAAAACACAAAAATTGAAGAATTTACATTAACATGAATATATATTATATATATAATATATATATACATATTTGCAATAACAGAAATACGGCCTAGAGATTGACACAGGAATTGTAGGGCATTGACAATTCTTTATACAAATGCTACATAAGGAAGAGCTAGTTGAGAACATGAGACATGTAAATATGTAATGCAGAAGATGTGGAGAAGTGTAGTACCTCCTGGAATAGCAGAACAGGCAGAGCGAAACAATTGCAAAGTCACAAATTTGAATGCGGTTCAAGTGCTTGAAGAGGAGAGGAAGCAACTTGTTTTGATTGAGCGACCCAGGGAAAGAAATGAGAAATTGTATGATGGGGACGAATCCTGTCCAGTCTTGTGAACCACCAAGAAAATGTCACATGGTTAGTGACTTGTGAGCAGTTGTGAATGACTGGATACCAGACATAGATAGCTTAAAACATATAGCTATTGAAGGAAAAGACCTACTGCAGACAACACATATAAAATGCCAATGTCCAAAATAATAAAATTATCCATCTAAAGGTTGAAAATTAAAAGATGTAGCTCACTGGATAGCAAGTATATATTTTCAAAGTGTGGTAATTAAATATTGATATATTTAAATTAATACGTAGTACAGTGGAGGATGCACAAACAAATATATAAAAGAATGTTTGACCTTAGAATTTTGTTAAGGTACTAGACCTATGCAGTGGAGAAAGGGAAATCTTTCTTTCTCTTACGTTGTTGCTGTTTTTTTTGTTTAAGTAATAGACTGCTTTGCAGTTTTAGGTTGATGATATAATTAAGAAGAGAGTACAGGTTGTCCCTGCATACCTACACTACCATCAGCAGTAAGTTTCCTATATTATTTTGTTTTTGTTTTATTATTTTTTTCTTTTTTCTTTGGTACTGGGGATCAAAACTAGGGCTTTGTGTCTGATAGATAAGCACCGTACCCCTGAGCTACATCCCTAGCCCTCCCCTTTTATTAGGATCTTGCTATAGTATGGTATCTTAATTTGCAACTGATGAGCCAATATTCATACATTATTATTCATCAAAGTCCATAGCTTACATTACATTAGAAACAGGGGCATTCTACATTATGTACATCTTAACAGATGTTTAACAATATATTCATCACTATAGTATCATGCAGAATAGTTTCAGCTTTCTTAAGCATTCCTGTGATCTGTCTTCCTCCCTCTAGACCTGTGGCAAAAAACTGAACTTTGTACTAAGTATTTTTGCATTGTTTGGAATGTCTCACAGTTAGAATCATACAGCATATAGCTTTTGTACGTTAACATCTTTCACTTTACAATACATATTTTAGTTTTCATGATGTCTTTTCATGGCCTGATAGATCATTTCTTCTTGCATTGAATAATATTGCATGGGCATATTGTAGGTTAATCTATCCATTTAAATATTAGAGGAAATCATCGTTGCTGTTACATTTCGGCAGTTGCAAGTAAAGTTGATATAAACATTCATGGTTAGGTTTCTCCATGCGTGTAAATGTTTCATCTGGATAAGTAATTAGAGGACCAGGGATATAGCTCAGTGGCACAGTGCCTGCCTGGCAAGTGCAAAGTTATGAGTCCATCCCTGGTACAAAAAAAGCAAACAAACAACTGGATAAGTAATTAGGATCATAAATGCTATATTCTATGATAAAATTATGCACAGCTTTATCAGAAATGCTACAAATGTTACCAAATTTGTCAAAGTTATTGAAATCTTTTGCAATTTCAGCAGCAATGATCAAGTGTTTCTGTTTCTCAACATCTTCCCCAGCTCTTTGTTTTCATGTTTAACTATTCTAAAGTGAATGTGATGGCATCTTACAGTTGCCTCAATTTGCATGTCCTCAATGACGTACGTCATTGAGAATCTTCTCACATTCTTGTTTTCAGTGTGTATCATCCTTAGTGAGATGTCTACCTAGATATTTTGTCAAATTTTAAATTTGCGGTTTTCTTGATATTGAGTTTTAACTCTTTGTGTCTTGCATAGTAGTCCTTTATCACATGTTTTCTGAAAATATTTTCTTTGAATTTGGCTTGTATATTCAGCATATTCTATATAGCAGTTTCAGATTTTAACAAAGTTTAAGTTATCAATAATTCATTCATAATAATTAACTCATTCATAATAAACTTGGTGTTTCATCTAAAATATCTGTACCAAATCCAAGATCATTTCAGTGTTACATGTCTTCAAACAATTTTATACTTTTGCATTTTTACTTAGGTTTGAAGTTTATGTTAGTGCATTTCTGTTGGAAGTGTAAATTCTGTCTCTAGATTCTTTTTATTTACTTTTTGTTTATAAATGTCCAGTTTTTCTAGGCGACAGGATTGTCTATTTAGAACTAATGTGGGGAAGAAAAAAAATCATATTTCTCAGTATTCTGAAGGAATCTCAATAGTCTACTCCTGTTATAGCTTTTGTTGCCAAAGCCTCTGCAGTCATAGGTGGGACTTTCTCTGAGGTGCCTGGATCTGGGGTGTATGATACTGCAATTGATTGATGGTACAGTGCTAAGATTTAGGGCACTTGGAGGAAGAGTGTGAGTGTTACTTGCCTAAGTAGCCTGGATAAAATGTGAAGGATAGAAAGAACTGTTATCGTCCTTGTCGTTTTGCTACACTTTGCCCATTGTGAACTCTTTCTCTTTGGTGTAGCACCTGCCTTGGAGCCAGCCTATTATGGACTGAAATCTCTACAAATTGTGAGCCAAATAAACCTTTCCTTCCTTAACTTTGGGCATTGGGTATTTTGTCTCAGCAATGGGAAAAGTAACTAACACAACTCATAAATACCTCTCTAATAAAACTACTTAAATCTGAATCTCAAAATACACTTCAGTGAAAGTAGAATATATTGTGTGATTGAATAGATATCATATACAACAATAACAAAAATTAAAAAACTTTCTCTTTTTTCAAGATATCTTTTTTCCAACAGCCCATGTAATGTACAATCTCACAAGAGACGTACAGAACACTTCATGTGTCTTATATTTCCATTGTGCCAAATTCCTCAGGATTTGGCACATATATAAATGTTGTACCAAAACCAGGTGGTGCAGAATTTTTAATGCTCCTTGGAGAAAACTGAGATAAATGAATAATGGAAGAAAAAAAAGTATACAAAGGTAACTTTCTTTTCACAATAGATAATTGTATCTTGCTGCAATTCCATACATTCTGCGAAGAAGACGACTGTGTGCAAGTACATACTATGCTGTCATTTTAACCAGATTCCCAAATTCATTTGCTTTTTCTAATCTTTGACTTTTTTCTTTTTTCTTCTCTTTTTATATTCCAAATAACAAATTTATGTTAAAGCCCAAATATTTAGTGTTTGTCACATGTGAATAAATAGTACATAATGTAAGATAATAGAAAAAGTAATGAAATGTGTCAATATCAACTGAATCTCAGTATCTAAAAATAGTATTTCTAACAAGAGATCCAAGGATCTTAAGACACATATATGACTAGATATGATTATAGAGATAACTATATTTATATATATATTGAGATAAACTTGGGGACATGAAAAGAAACATGGAGATAAAGTAATTTCTTTGAATTATGAGCAATGAGGGATATAGCTCAGTGGCATAATTGCCTGCCTGAATTATGATCAAGAGTAAAATTAGTAGTACTATATGCATTATTATTGTTATTTAACAGTGATTAATGTTTAATCAGAAAATAAAATATTTAGGTTACTTTTTCTCTCAAACCAAGAAATATTTCTCACAATATCCCTATAAATTTGTAAATAAGATTATGATAGGCATGCAGTTTTAAATTGATTATTACAGGAAACATGAGGGAATTAATGCCTCAAAATTCTTTCTACAAACTATGTTGATTTAAATTTCATGATATTTAATTTGTCAAACAGAGATGAAGAAGGTGTGGACAAAATACCAGGAATAAAATTATAAATTAAAATTTTAATATCTATAAATGAAGTTAAAGATTTTATGTTTGCATAATTTTATGTGCATAAGCAAAAATATTGGGTTTCCCCAAATTTAGTCTATATTCTGTTAGGCAATAATCCAGCATTTTATCAAAGTACTCCATTTCTCAGCATCCTCTTTTTCTTTTCAATTTTAATTTTATTGGTTCATGTTTGCAGTATGGAATGATTGCATTCTTCATGGGCAGTTGGTTCATGTGTACAATGCATCTTCTTTTTTTCACCCCAGCCTCTCTACCATCTTCTTTCTTGAGCAGAGTTTAATATTTCTCTCATTCACACTTGCAGACATTGAAATTACTTTATGCTAGTTTTTCTGATGTGTTTTTCTGTAAATCTCACATCATTACTCCATATACCTATGTTACCAGGTCCTTGTTTAAGATTATATGTTTATTGAGTTTGTGAAAAACTTAACAATGTCAGAAAGAATTGAGATTTTCCCCCAAAACTAACAGACCACTTTTGTTGAGAACAGAGATTCTTTTACCACAAATGAATTTTCTCTTCTTGCTAGTTTAAGCTTGAAACTAATGTGTTTGGGAGGATATATGTCAAGGCTTCCGAGAAAAATAAAATGATTGTCAGAATACTTTGTCACCTCAAACCATCCCCCATACAATAAAAAAGCACTACTTTTTCTGTAAAACAGATTTTGAGATCCATATAATATAATACAGCATAGTAACAAATACGTGGGAGGAAAAAAAGTCACTGTTTTAGCTACATCCATTACACAGATTTTACTCTAAATAATATTTACTAGATTAGCTACTTTAAAATTTAAAATTTTCCACTTAAATTACTTAAAAGTGTTGGAAGAAACATGTGCAGAATGATTTCTAACAAATAAATTTAATGATTTCTTGCTTTACTGGATCCATTTGTAATAAATTCCTGAAATTTGCCTAAAACTTTCTGAGTTCCTACCCAGAATAACAGTATGTCCAACCGAGCAAAAAAAAAAAAAAAAAAAAAAAAGAGAGAGAGAGAGAGAAAGACAGAGGAGAGAGGCTATTAAGCTTCCGTTTCTTGTACTAAATTATTTTCCTTTGACAAATTAGAATTAAATATACAGTAAAACCTTTGTTTGTGAGAAGAATTTATTCTGCTCCTAATCCAAAGTACCTGTATAAAAAAGCAGAGAGCGAGAGAACCAGTTATGATCATGTGACATTCGACCTCACCTAAAATTACTTAGAAATACTTGCTCATCATGCAGAACTCTCACAGACCAAGTTAACCTCAATCCAAAATCTGAATGTACTATTAGTGCAAAATTTCTCATTGTACTAAGTTCAAACTCGACCTAACATTTAGAGTTTCATAATAGAATAGACTTCCACAATTTTCTACAAGTTGAATTAAATGAAAAGTCTCAGAAATGTCAGGTTGTTGAAATATGCTCTTACTTGAAAGACATGTTTAATGATTTCTATTATGATAGGTTATTAGAGATAATGTGATACAACCTAAGATAAAACGAGACAAAACAAAAGCAAACAAATAAAAATCAGAGATTTTACTTTTCTTTTATTACTGGAATATAAATTGTTGTAAATAAGGTCACCACTTCTTATTAATGGACAGCAGTGCATAAATTTTCCAGACAAATGTTTATAAAGTGATGAAATAACTTTATCCAAAAAATTGAAAGCCAAGTATTACACAAATATAATTTTGTGGATCTCAATTTTCTTACTTTAATGTAAGAACTGTCCCAAACGAGTTATTATTTTCCTTCTACATCTATGATTATATTTTAACTACAATTCAATTAAGATGTATTAAAACATTAGAAAACTGTCCCTACTTTATGCAAACTTGATTTTAAATTTGAATAGCAAAACAGAGCATCATCAAATATGTTAAAGATACAAACTGCTATGGAAAGCACTATATTTATTGACAGAATAGATGAAAATCTGTAAATCATAACAGTAAAATAAGCAAGAAGTTGTGTCACCAGATAATTTTCTCCAGTAGTAAAGTGCTTTCCTAAATTGTGCAAACCCCTTGAGCTCTATCTCTGACCTGTAGAATTAAAAAAATTTTTTGAACCATGAGCTTTAGTAATATACATACTTACAAGTATGTAAGATACATATCACAAGAGAAGCACAGTGTAATAAAAATAGAAGTACATGCAAACAATTCTACACTTTTATTTTTATTTTCTAAAATATCAGACATGATACATTCTCATATTTGTTTTTGGTAGTCACACTGATTTACCATTTAACTTTTGTGACACTTGTTAGCAATTTCAAATAGTTTCTATATTCATCTTTGATTTTCCTCGTTCAAGCTTAATTCCGAGCACATCTGAATTTCTCAATAAAGATAAATTGTCATACATTGGCAAAGTGACAAGACTTATGCATTTGAAAATGCAGATTTTGTAAGTTTAAACTCCATGTAAGCTGTACAACTTTATAAAATACACTGCATACTGTGTATGTGTATATATATATACATATATATATGCATATATCTATGGGTATGCATATACAAATATACGTATGCAAATATTTATGCATACTATGTCTAATTTCAAATAGTTTGGAAATGTGTTGAAGAAGCCATATGTTCATATAATTACCTCAGTATATATTAAACTTATATGCATAAATGTAAATAACATGGGTGGTTATTTTACAACTTATAACGTAATTGTTTCTCTCACACCTTTCTACTAATTTAAATTCTTTATAAATTCTGTTTTCCCTGAGGGTTGAAACTTCAGAACTAGAAATTTTATATCCACATAAAAAATATAGCATAGATTCTAAAAATGTATTTTGTCTAAGACTGCAATTCATCAAAGAATTTAGCACTGTACACAGATATTGCTCAGTTTCTGATGAGGTTACACATCAATAAACCCAATATAAATTGGGAACACCTTAAGTTGAAAATGTGTTTAATATAAGTGGCCTTTGAATGCAATTCTATGGTTTTATTGAGTGCAATGTACTTTGGTGTGATTGGTAAATTTGAAAAATTAATGATTAATGGTACCAATGTTAAGTCTTAACCATTTCTGTGTATTTTTGTCACTAAGGCTTTAAGGCCAACCAAATGTCTCTACTGATAGCTAGTCATTTATAAATTACTTACAGAATCTGTCATTTGGAAAGTAATTTTTCATATATTAACAAATTACTACACTTATTTTTATTTAATATATTCAAATACCTCTTCAGATGTTTATCTACTTTACAATGTCAATAAAAATATCTTTCTGGTTATCTGCTGAAAGACTAAAGCTTTTAAAACAATAACAATAGTTAAATTAATAGTATTCATCCTGAGTGATCGTTTTGGAGTTAAACTGTGGTGTCTGATCCTGACTACACACTTAACATGCTTCATTTTCACTAGGAATCTCATGGAAAGCTAAGAAGAAATTTTAGAAGGGGAGGAGTCAAAGTTAAAACATTAGCATACTCTTATTTGTCTTTTAAACAATTTTAGAACTGTTTAATGTAATAAAACAGGAAGTTTAGAATAGTAAATAAGATTTAAAAATACATTTTACTTCTTTCGAATTACTTAAGAAATATATAGAAAATGTCATAGGAGTTGGGTGTAATATGCTTGTTAAAGACACATTAAAAAGGATCTGAGTATTTATTTCTAACATAAATATATGTACAAATCAATAATAAGGAATAAAATTCTTCTATGATTATCAATCTATGTCTGTATCAGTGCATGAAATATATGGTTTCATTATTTTTCAATTAATACCAATTTTCCAGTTAATCCACTTTGATTCTTAGGTTTATCATAGTTGCACATTCTGTGATTTAAATAAGCATGAAATCAAGATTTATGCCTGATAACCACTGACTCAATGTGAAAAACTCAGGGCACACTTGCAGGCTGAAACTCAGGCAAACTTTTGTTACCATCCTGAGACAGAATCCCTTTCCTTCAAAACCTCACGTTTTGCTCTGATGTCCATTAACTGGGTGAAGTCATTCCATATTATAGACTTTCATATTCTTTCTTAAAGAAATTGATTGTAAATTTTCAATCACTTCTGTAAACTACCTTAATAACAATGTCTGTTCTAATATTATGGAAAACTTGTGTCCAACGCCCAACCAAACAGATACACAAACAACCAAACAGACAAGAATGAACAACAGCAGGTGTACTGTAAGAGATTCACTGCTCATTCTTTATGTCCAGGTTTTGAATCTGCTCTACAGATGACATAAACTATTCTAGGTTAAAAGTAGCACCAGAAACCTGACAACTTTTTATGTGTAATATACAATTATATTGACTTGCAAATGGATGAAAAGCTCACCGACATTTCTGTATTTGAGAATAATTAAGTATATTGGAAGAATAATGCTATGGCAAGGTCTGTAGCGCATGAAGATTTTTTACATTTATTTCAATTTTGAATGTCATTTTTATCTCAAAGAAATGCATGTGTTTAAAGTATTTACTGACATCAAATACATTTTCCCGGTACCAGAGTTTCATAATCTGAATCTATTTTTCTTTAGAATACTGTGATTTGCAAGATCCTTTTATTCATTTCTTTTTAAAACTCTAAGGTTTTTTCCCCTGCAAATATTGCTTTCTTTTAATAAATTACAGACAAAATTAAAGAATAAACCGTGCAACCAGATATTTCACTTAATCAGATAAGAGCTCTTGGTCTTAAAAAGAAGGAAAAAACATTTTCCTTGACAAAAGAAAGGTTAGCAATGTGGCTGTAGAGTTGGAGATTTGATGAACAGTAGTAACAATAATGATAATAATTGCTTCATCATACAACGAGGTTCTTAAAGGGATATTATTGAATACTGAAACATGCACAAGACTATGCAATATTTTAGTTTTCTTTCTGTAGAACCTGTTAAGCTCCTGCTTCATATCTTTTACATACTGGTAATTGTGATCTTATTTTCACTTTACTGACTTCTGTGAGGAGAAAGTTTGAGGAACACAATCTCAAAAGCTTTCCTTGATGTCCTGTAATTATAATAATCCTCAATAAGTGTACTACTTGACACAGTCTTTATTCAGTTTTTGTGTATTTCGTGAAAGGAAGGCTTTTCAAAACATCTATTCTAGTTCATGCCGGCTCCTCAGTGAAGTCTGATAAATCCAAATTTAACTTTAAGAATTGTTATATGATCACTCTTTGTAAAAATATTTCTTTCCAATTCCACCAAGCTTCTTGCATTGAATGAACTTCCTATTTCCTTTCAGTTCTCCTTTTTTGCAAACATGTTTCTGTAATATCTTCTATGTCTGCCGGATTAAACAAGTGAAAATTTAGGATTCCAGTCAAATTTGTATATTTTGGCAACCTACAGATAAGATTCCAGTATAAGTATGTCCCAAATAGTTCATGTTGCTTGTCTCCATATAGCTGAAAATACAATTTCTTTAAATATTACAGATTGATTTTTCTGCTTTTATTCGTTTATATTTCACGGTAATTGTCCTTTTCCACAAAATTGAATATATAATTTAAATCATATTCAAACATGAGTGAAAACTGGATAAGGATTTTAAATTTCAAAGCAAAAATATAATCACTCCACCTGAATTTTCAGCACTGTCCTAGAAGACTAAAAGAGGAGAAATACCAGGGATTGAACTCACAATCGCACACCTGCCATCATGGTGAAATCTGCTGAGTTCTGTCTCATTTTAAGATTACAAAAGAGAGATGCGGAGGAAACGATATTGTATGATTCATTTCCGTGCAAGAATTATAACTTGAACTGTTCAAAGCTGGTAAAGATACTGGCCAGTGGTGTAGACAGTAGTTTCTCAGAGGCAAGATTGAGGCTGTCCCAGTAGCATCTTCAAGATTTTTTCTTAAAGTAAAATAAATCAGTAACAAACTTGTGCTGCTTCTTTGCTTTAAGCTTTCCTTTTATGGGCACTGTGATTCTCCTCAGGCAGCTCTATAAATTAATAAGACCTTTAAGCAATTCAGAGCCAAGCTTGTAGTAATTACATTGAGTGCCTATTCTTGCTTTTCAATACTGTATTAAGATTATTATAATAACACCCAAAGTCTACCAGTTGTTTCTTTACTGTACAGAAAGATTTTCTGTTGCATGAAAGTGTAAGTATTTTATCTTTCCTTAATCCTTAGGAAATTTTCCAAACTGGTAGTTAGATGCCACATAATTTTCTTACTTTAATTTTGTGCCAGTATAATGAATGGCCTTTTATTTTACTTAATGATACAAGACTAAATTAAATCTCAGCATTTCAATGGCTGGTCACAGTATTCATTTGAAAGCCTGTCCTTTATGCAAATTATGGTTAAGCTAATTTGAATATGAATTTGCTAGCAATTTTATAGCTTAAATATCATGTAATTGTCACAGTTTTGCCAAGAGGACAAGCAGGGATATTTTAAATGGTTTTAAAACCTAGACACTAACTTCATGAGATAATTTTGAGTGAAAAGAATCAGAATAACGCCGAAGCTGCTTTAGGCTTTTTTCATATGGTCTACTCTTGGATTGCTCTGTAGGTTGCAAAGTATTGCCAAATGTGTGCACTTTCAGTAACATAATAATTTTAAAAATAAGTATAATTTTCTACATACTGATAAATTTCTAGTGTGACTATGCTTTGCATATCAATAGCTCTTAATTTTACATATTATTGTCAAATAGATGATATATTTTAATTGCAAAGACTGAAGACTGTCAAAAATGTATTAATGAAATAAAAATATATTTCACTCATTTAATCAGCGGTGGATATTCTTTTAACATCACTATATACCAGATATGTTTCTGGGTTCTAACACTATCACATTGAAAAAGGAATCAGATCACCTCATAGAACTGTATTGTTGGGAAGCAAGTAACAACACACACACACAAAAAAATGTGTACACCACTAAGTATTAACTGCTCAGCAGGAAACTATGGTGGAAAATTTGATAAAGAATACCAGGGGTAAAAAGTATTCTAATATTGAATTTAGAAAACACTGAAATTTTCTCAGAAAAAATGTAAAATTCAAGTATAGACTGTATGGAATTTAGGAAGCGTTTCTTGAAGGTAAGAAATTTTAGATGAAATGCACTAAGGTCAATGGCTCTTAGACAAGTGGATTGTCTCATATGTCCATAATACAGCAATGAAGTCAAGGGTGATTACACAGAGTAGATACAATGTCAATAATGGAAGCTGGAGCCCACCATGTCTGCTGAAAAACTGCATAGAAAATGTTTAAGAAAGACAAAAATAGCGCTGCAAAACGTTTGCTTCAAACTGCTGCTGGTCGAGAGCAGTGAGTTAACCAAACCTGTGGAAGTAACACATTTTACTTGGGTCAGGTGGAATGAGAAGACCTTAGTTTTGATCATACTCATTTTCAGATGCTTACTTCACACCTGAGTGAGACAGGAAGTCTTTTAAATTGAGATAAATAAATTGACATTTGATCTAAACATATTAAGCACTACATTTTCTTAAGAATGGACTGAAGTAGAAGAGAGAAAGCCAGACTAAGACATTGGATTGCAAAAGGAAATTGATTGATTTTGACATAAATATCATACACATGAACATATTTTTCATGATCTCACTAAACTGCAAGGGTAAAAATAGTGTGGCTCAATCCCAGAATCTGGAGAAAAAGAAACGAAAACATTTAGTGAGTTTAAAAATCATTGCCAGGCTACCTAATTAGCATCTAACTACACCCAGCTTTGGTAGCAAACCTATATCCTGCATGTCCTGTACCTAAATGATTCTTGATTGGAGTGTGGAAGAGAGTACAGTATTCCTTTCTCATGATATTTACTAGAAATTTGTCAAAAGATTTACATTTTTTAATAAAAGGGCACAAAAATAGTGTACCATGATCAACTAATGTTTATTAATTAATACCAGTGCTATGGAAAATAAGGAAGAGACCTCAGGGAGGATTATGAGACACTTAGGAGTGAATCTGTGGAAGATAGTGTCCTCAGGGAACTATTGGTCAAGATTCAAGATTTTCTCTTCCTTGGTATACTAAGCAAGGAATCCATTCTGCTCTAATTTTACAGTCATTCTTCAGTAATGTGAGATGACATTGTTTCAGGATTTTTCATTCATTTGGGAGGATTAGAATCTGCTTAAATGGACCGTTAACAGAAGAGGAAGCAAAGGGAAAATTTTAAAACTTAAAGCCACACGAAGCTTTCTGTCCTTGTTCAATAATTTATAGAAATTCATAAAAAACAATGTTTATGTTTATGTTGGTCAGTTTTTCATCAATGAAGACCTGTACACTACGACTGCAACTTAAATGAAGAGGATTAATTTAGCTTAAGGGTTCAAGTGTTCATTTTTTTGCTTGACGAATTCCAATGTAAGAACCTCATGGTGGAAAGAAGTTGATGCTTCCGGCAGACGGGACCAGAGAAACGAGAGCTGGGGAACAGCAAAAGAGAAGAAGGGTCAGAGACCAAATATACTGCATAAGCTCAGGCCTCCATCACCCACACTGAAGCACCCAGAATTGTGTGTTTCTAACTCCCTAGGTAGCTGCCAATGCAGTTATGTTAATAACCCAGGTTAACTGTACCAGTTCCTTAACAAAATAGAAAAAAGTCAGAACACTTTCCAATTAAACATGTATGTATTTTTAAACAACTTTAAGTACCTAGTGTTACCCAATTCCTCACTTCTTTTCTGTGGAGGAGGCTGTAAAGGGAAGTGACAATGAGCGACCCAAGGTATTAGCATCAGAGAAGACATGAAAGGAACCCTGTTTACATTATGCTGGGGAGTGTTATATTTTCTTTTATATGAATTTCAATGCCAACTTACATTATTTTTGTAATACACACACTCATACATATTTCAATACCTAGAGAAATTGGTTTTCTAATTTATCAATGTGCCGTGCAAATTCTTTTCATATTACATACAGCCAAACATGAAAATGCTCTCTAAACGTTTACTAGTAATAATTAAAATTGAACAAGATTAAAAAATAAAATATACAGGTATGTTTATACATAATTATGTTCCTATTATATGGAAATCTATTTTGAGTCAGTCTCATTTTGTTCAGACTATTGCTCACATAACAAAGCTCTGTCTCACTAGAGGCCCAAAAACAATGAGGCCAAGTAGCCATGAACTGAAACCTCTGAATCCATGAGCTAAAATAAAACTTTCTTCTTTCTCAGTTATCTCAAGGGTTTTCTCACAGCAATGGAAAACTAACAAAATGTGTAGATGCCCGAATAAGATCTTCCATGTATGTAGAGGGAAGGAAGATATGGCAGACTGCAGCTGCAAGAGATAAACAACTACACCGAAAAATTTGAGGAACACTGATTTTGGCTACAACTTTAAAATGGGAGTGAGTGGAGAAGTCTGGGAAACCAGCAGTTTAACCTAAAACATGAAAGCATGAATTCTAAAATGAGAACTGCTAACCTGGTAGATCTAGATATGGGAATCAGGAAATGCGAAGAAAGTCTACACAGCCAACATGTTTGGCCCAATAATCTTCAAAAATAATGATCGTCCTTTCTCTTTCTCATACATCTTCCAAATATCTTGTGAACTTTTTCGTGGAAAAACTCTAACCCAAAACACACAGCTGAAGAAATTTTGAGAAATTTAGGCCAGGCTTCTCTTCATAGGACTGAAATGTATGGGAATAATATTGACCAGTCTAGATAATATGGTAGAAGATGGTGCCTCATAAATTTGGCATAAATACATAAAAATAAAAGACATTGTACTGCCTCCTAACCTCATGCAGATCTTTTCATACTATGTGAGCTTATGCTTACTTCTGCCTTAAAATGTGTTCATACTATCACATATGCTACTTTATATTTATTGATATTAATTTCCCATTCACAAATTCAATAAGATAACTTGTTTCTTGAATATTGAATTAAATCCCCTCAGTGTATTCAATCATTATATTACAGTGTAATAGAAAGATAAAGAAAGGATAAAGTACAGATTACTGCTTTCAAACATTTTATATATCATTTGGACACTGATGCAAAGAGACACACTCATACACAGAAAACAATAATTATAAGTATATAACAAGTATTCTCATGAATACTCAGGAAGTAAAATGCCTCACATTTGTATCAGTTCCTTGGTGTTATGACCTGGATATTTTGACTGTGAAAGCAATAGTAAGATTGTTCAGTGTTGCTTCAGATACAATCCTACTTAGAACTATACTGAAGTGTTTAAAATAATATTCCACAGTTATTTCAGGCCATCTGCTTTATTCAGCACACAATAAGATCATTTAAACCCGTGGGCTGAATATTAATATTTTGAATTACAATATTACATTCAGTTATAAAGAACACGTTTCATTAGTCCATAAATTAGCATAACATTAAGTACTATTTTATAAATGTATAGATAAGGGTTTTGGCAGACACAGGAAAGAAAAATGTATCAAAATACTTTTTAAGGTGTGATTTCCAGAATGGTAGGATAAGAATCTCAGCAGACCTGTATTAAAGAAACACAATAATTTAAATGTAGACTATTAGAATAAAATATTAATTTTAAATTTCTAGGTATTGCCCCAATAGCATAAAATAAATAAAGTAATATTCACTCACAAAAAAATCTGCTAAATATTGATAAGAACAGTACAATCTATGTCATTTTTGTTACAAACTATTTACCTTATCATAGGTTCTCAGATATTTTTGTTAGAGGAGATTTATTTTGGCCCCTACAGAGAAAAATACAGGGATTTCTTGTCTCTGAGTCCCCTATGAGTGTCTAGGGCTTATCACACAGGGAAAGCTTTTGCTTCTTACCTTTTCCTGCAACCAGGTCTTATAGAGGCTCTCTCCAAGACTAGCAAGGCAAGAGGTCTCCTTTCCCCAAGTGAAGCCCATACTTACAACCTACTGAAGATATGAGAAGTTAAGAATACTAGGGCATTGTTCATTAATTCCTCACCTCACTTTTTTATTAGAGAGTCACAAGATGAGCTTTGATATTCCCCAATCACAGGACTTGCTCATGAATCAATGCTGTCACTTATGTAAAGCAGGTTCCTATCACCAGCTCAGTTCCAGTAATATTTTAATTCTAGGTGGTAGAGGTACAGGACATTATTATAAAGACTTCAAGAGATTTATCTGAGAGGACTAACTTTATTTTGGGTTATCAATAAATGTCTTTCTGAAGAATTAGGATTCTACTAGCTCCATAACACAGGCAAAGTAGCAGAATATCCAGAAATTTAACAAGATGCATGGAAAGAGACAAACATGAAGTGTCATCTTGGGATTGTAATCAGCTGTAAGGCTCAATAGGATATAGATATAGATATAGATATAGATATAGATATAGATATAGATATAGATATAGATATATGCTAACCTGCACTCCTTCAACAGCAATTAGAGTACAATGTGGGAAAATTTTGAAACCATTCTTCAAAACACAAACACATTCATCTACACAAACTGAACCTAGCCAGAGATACAAACAAATTCTGATCAAACACTGAATAATAAGCTAATTTATCATAGAGGGAAACTCCTAGGAAACTAGGCTGAAAAAAGTTATCATCATCCCTGGCTATCTAAAAGACTACATACATCTTAAAGATACATTCTGTAAAAAGTAATTGGAGAAGAAACTTGAGAGGTACGAGTGTATTGTTGTATGTGAGGAGTGTTGGGGAGAACCCTAACAGGCTTCTGGATTTGTGCTGTCAGGTCTCTGAACTAGACCCCTGCCCAACGAGGAGAGGAAAAAATTCCCTCAAAGATATCTGCTGTTTACATCTGGGGGAGCTTGGAGTTCAGCAGAAAGCCAGCAGCTGCCCCCACTCAGCTTAACCTGCAAAGAGCTGGTTCCATGAAAAACCACAAGACATGCTGTGCCTGCCAGCATCCCCTGTACCCAATGCTGCCTTATCACCAAGCATTAGAACCCCTACTCAGAGACCCAAAATTTTGTACCCACCTCAGAAATACCTTCCTCCCCTACCTAAACTTCCCTGGTCTGCAATAGTTATCGCTGTCTGCTTCTACCTTGCCTACCTCAGTGGTCTCTTTCCTTTCACAATTGTTAGCTGCAAACCTGTCTTCAAGGTTTGAAAGGCTATCTTCAGTTTCTTTCAAACAGTTTTTCCAGCTTTCAATGGAGTTTTTAATTTCCTGGATGTCTCTTTGAATCTGTTTCATGTATTCTAAATCTTTTTTATATTGTTCATTCAAGGTTTCATTTTTCCTATGCTCCTCTGCTTTTTTATGTATGTCTACTTTAGAGGTGCTTGGCAATTCTTTTGTTATGTTTTTCATTTCTTCTTTACCCGAGACAGTATTTCTGTTCTAATTTCTTTTATAGCCTCTTGAAGTTGTTTCTTTACTTTAGCTGATATCACTTCAGACATTTCAGGTGTGCAACTCCCGATATCTTCTGTGTTTACCTCTCCTGGACTTGAGCTGCTTGGGTTGGAGGCCAGAGACTGCCTTTTGCTTCTTC
>RJWT010000968.1:32721-54019 GCA_004365215.1 Cuniculus paca
TGTTCCCTCTGCAGAGGCCTCTGGAGTCGCCAGCACCCACCGTCACTGTGATCTTGTGTCCCCAGCTTCCAACAGCTCCTCTCATACTGTGTGAGTCTGACTCCAGGCTAAGGTGCTGCAGCTACTGCCTTCTTCTTTGTTTAAGTTCTACTCTCTCTGTGGGCTTCAATTCACTCTTTAGATTCTTCCTGGGTCCAGGGGATCCACTTCCTTCCTTCTTGTCTTCCCCATGATGCTATATTCCAGCATGTGGACTGTGTCCCTCAGAGAAACTGTTTACTCTGCTGCTTACTGTTCTGCCACATACCTGGAAGTCCCCCCAAAAGCCTACGGTTTGTGAGAGGACTTTGGAAAGATTTGAAGATGTAGACCAGTACAGTTCTAAAATGCTATAAGCTGTGAATGATAGGGGATTCTAGTTGGGGTTCAAAGACTATAATGGTGAGGCAAATGTGGACAGTAAAGTACAGGCTCTGAGGGTTTTATTTGGGAATGGGGACACTACTGAGAATTGAGCTAGATTTCATGCATGTTATGCACTGTAAAAAACAAGGTCACATTTTGTTCAAGTACTAAAACTGCAGAAGGCTGTGTTTAAGTCATAGACTAATGGATCTGGTGGAAGACATTTCAACTGTAATGTTTTCAACTTTAATCTGTAGTGTGGTAACTATCTAATAGGTGAGTTTATAGTAAAGAGCAAAAGGAGCAAAAATATTTGATAAGCTAAAGTTTTGAGCAGGAGAAATCATGTTGCGGCCTTTTAGGGCCAAAGGAGGAGTGGTTGCTGAAGGGATTAATGCCGTTGAAGAATGTCTTGGTAACTTTTCTGTAGTTAATGAAACAAAATACCCACAACCAAAGTTAAGGAAGGAAAGGTTTATTTAGCTCAAAGATTATCAAGGTCTCAGTCCATAATCAGCTGTCTCCAAGGTAGGGTGGCACGGCAACAATTTAAGGTGGCAGAAGACAGCAAAGCAACAAGAGTATGAGAGAGGGAAGCAAGCCTTTTTTCCTCCCTCATAGTGTAAGGTGTGTAGCATCTATAGGGCAGGTGTAGCACTCACACCATTTCCATGCTCTCTGCTTACACAGGATGAAGAAGCTTACAAAGTGAGGACACTGGCCCCCTCCTGTGTCCTCAGCTAAATTTCTCAAGTTGACACAATGTGTCAATCATTACAACCAGAAACCAAGTAGTTTGCCACATAGTCTTCATCTGTTCCAGTCCTTTCTTTCTTGCCAACTTCCAAATAATGTATGTTACTTAGTAAAAAAGGGTAGAAAATACAGCAACTCTGTCAAGACCTAGAGTAGCTATTTGAGGTGAAAACTTAAGTAAGCTTGAAATATGTTGTCCCCTTGCTTTTTCTGTTCAGGTTTGCCTTACTTGGTGTGTTTTATACTTTAATCAAAAGGTGCTATCTGTTTCATGCAACTGATCTACTTTCTCCACAAAAACATGTTAACTCCTGCTCTGTCCTATATATATATATATATATATATATATATATATATATATATAGATAGATAGATATATAGATATGGCAGGAGGATATATGTACATATATACATAATATATGTATTATATATGTAAAATCTTCTTATAAAGACATGTTTTTGCATCATCATTCTTTGCTTTATTGAACTTTACAGATTTTGTGTATTTTGCAGTAAGAAAGTTTGTGACAACCCTGTGCTGTCCAAATCTATCACAACATATTTCCCACTATGTGTATTTACTTCATGTGTCTGTGTTATATTTTACTAATTCTCTCGGTACTTCATTCTTTTCACTATTATTAGTTATAACGATGTGTGATCAGTGGTCCGATGTTGCTATAGCAACTATTTTGGAGTGACATGAGCCACATCCATAAAAAATGACAAATTTAATAAATGGGCATTCTGACTACTTCAATTTCAGACTGTTATCTCATACATTTTCCACTCTCGAGGCCTCTTCTTTCCTGAGACATAATTGACATTGAAATTAAGCTGACTAATAACCCTATGATAACCTGTAACTGTTGCAGTGAAAATATTTTCACATTTCTCACCTTCAGTCAAAAGCTTTAATTCATCTTTGTCAAGGATGCCTGTTGAATGCCAAGATAAACTAAATGCTAAGTCTCCTCAAATTAAAAATTAACCAAGTGGTGAATGAAAAGTTGATAAAATTAAACGTGCTACTCTTGTCAACTCACATATGGTAAAGAAGCAAAACAGCCTTATTGCTAAGAAAGAGAAAAATTTAGTGGTCTTAATGTAAGATAAAACCTACCATAGTATTTCTTTAAAGCAAAGCATAAATCAAAGCATGTCCCTAAATCTCTGCAATTCTGGAAAGGCTGAGAGAATTAAAAAATGATTACAAAAGATGAATTGACCGATAGCCAAAAGTTTTGTGAACTTTAAAGGAAACTGCCTCCATAGGAGCATAAAATGCAGCAGCAAATGCTCATGTACGAGCTTCAACAGTTTATCCAAGAGACCTAGGAAAGATAACTGATAAAGACAACTACACCAAACAATGTGTGCTCAACGTAGATACAACAGCCTTGTATTGGAAGAAGATGCCATCTAAGATTTCACTGCTAATGAGTAGCCTACATTTGCATTGATAGTTATTCCCCTGATGGATCTTGGCAAAATAAATTGGAAACCTTCAGAAAAGGATTTACTATCCTACTTATCACTAAGAGTATTTGTGATGTATACCAGCAGATAGGAATATCAATATAAATGCAGAAGTTTGGAGGAAGCTGATTGCAATCGTCAAGATTGACCTTAAAGGGTTAAAGCCATTAGTGGAAAAAATAACTGCAGAGTTGGTGGAAAATCCAAAACTACTAGAATTAGAAGTATATCTTCAGATATACTTTGACTGAATTGCATCAATTGCATGTTAATATTGGTACAATGAGGACCATAATATCTCAGGGATAAACCAAGAAAATTATTTCTTGAGATAGAATCAACTTGGGGTGAAGATTCTGTGAAATTGTTCAAATGATAACATAATATTTATAATAGTCCATAAAATTATTTGATAGTACTAGAATTTGAAAATACTAATTTTTAAAGAAGTTTTATTGTTGGTAAAATGCTATAGCATAATATACTACAGAGAAATTGTCCATGAAATTAAGAGTACATCAATGTGCCAAACTTTAATAACTTGTCCCAGTCAACACAACCTTCGGCAATCATGACTCTGACCACTTTGTAGCCACCAACATCAAGGAAAGACTCACCAGCAACAAAACAATTGTGACTCACTGAAGGTTCAGTTGATCAGTAGAAATTTTATCAATAAAATCTTTTTAATTGAAGTAACCATGTTGTTTTATATACAATGATATCCCATGTTTAACAAATTTTAATATCATACAAACGTTTTAATATTCACTATGAAATAAAAAATAGTGTGGCTTTCATCTTTTCAGTCACCTGAAATCAGCCCATAATATCTCCAAAGCATGTTTTTATATCCAATCTAATAATCCCTCATCTTTTACATTGACATTTTGCAATCATGAGAAAAGTAACTTTAATAAGTTCTGTTTCTGAAATCTGTTATGAGAAGGGCTCTTAAAGTTATACTAATCAAATAAAGAATGTTTTATTTCTAGTGTTAGGGATAATTTAATGGATTGCTTTCAGGCATAGGTTAGAGTAATATAGTTGATTATTTTTCTTTTCTGTATCATTATATTTGAAATAATTTCTCTTACTTTATATTTGACTTTTCAGATCACATTTTATTTTTCTGTTACTAAAATTTTGATTATATTTCTACTGTTTGTTATTCATTCATGCCTCTCAATTGAGAATTTTGCTATAACACAAAATGGCAATTCACATCAATTACTACCAATAATTTGGACAACTTTGTCGCTTTTTTGAAATGTTAAGATGATCTTCTCTTTGACCTTTGTAATACAGATTTTATTTGACTTCTGTTAGTTTTTAATTTAGAATTTAATTCTGCCAGTACATTTTTAGGGAATCCAAAGAGATGCCTTACTCTTGTTTTTCTTCTTTCTTCTCAGGTTTTTCTCTGTCTTTTCAATCTATTCTTACTCTTATCTTTGAGGCTCCGTGTACTATTATTTTTAAAGAGTGCAAACGACAGAGCTTTGTAAAGATTTGCTTGGTTTGGGATGGAAAGAACATTAATAGAAAGACTTGCTTTGCAAGCCTTAAAGTGGGTGTGTCATTACAATTTTAGAAATGCTTTTATTCACATAAAAATCATTTCTGCAATACAAGACTTTTTCTGTGTTTTTTCCATGAAAGAAGGTATATTTAATCAGCGTCCTTAATTATTGTTAGATCTCTCGATCATACTTTATGTGAGAGAACTTCATTTTCTGTCAAAAACTGGATCCCAGATTTCTATCCCGAAACCACACAAGGAATCTAGCAGAGGTTAGTCTGTTATATTTTTTCACTTGTTCTATATGGAAGCATTGCCTGCCTCATTAATGGAGTCTCAGAATTTTCAAAGCACATGTGTGCTCTAAGGAATCCAAAGCCACCTGTACTTACTCTCCGCAAGCAAGACATGGGACAGCATAACTATGAACCGGTTTGTACAGCTTTCAGCAAACTTAAGCTTCACCTACTTATTATATTTCCTTTCCTCAATGGTTATAATTTGTATTTTCTAACTTATATATCCAAACAAGTATCCTTTGTTTACAAAGATGCGTGTGTGTGTGTGTGTGTGTTTGAATCAGAAATTTATTCTTACAAAGTGAACCATCTTCAAGTGAATATAGATGTTGCATTTACAAACCCAGAATGAGAGACATGAATGGAGTATCTTTTTTTTCAACTTTCCTGAATGTGTTTTTCCTCCTTTTCTGATACTGGATGCAGGACGGTTCCATCCTCCATATAGTTCTCCTATTGTAGCAGTATCAAACTATGTGGACATTATTTCCATATTGTAGCATAACTCAGACTTTTTACTGCTCTGAAAGTTTTTACTTACTTTTCTTTTGGCAAGTCTTTGAGGATGTTGTAATAGAAAAACAGTCAAAAAAGTTATTAGATTGCAAAATGTATAGTTCTGAAATCCCTCTAAATTTTTCATGAGCTAAAATTTCAACTTGTAACAGGTGTCTTAAATGCATCCATTGCCTCTAAATGCATGGTTGGGGGTAATAATACAAAAGAAGACAAATGCAAACAGAGGTGTCCAAAAGTACTAGAAACACCAGGAAGAGTATGATACTGGTGTAAATAGTGATTACCTTAGGGGCATGTCAAGTTTTACAGCACGAGCCTTATTTCACAGGGTGAAAACTACTTGTTACTTCCTTCTACGAAAGATATTTATGGGTAGTGGCTTCCTGCAATGTTACCAGATTTTTTTGTCTAAAAATAAGACTGTCACTTAATTTAAACACCTCTTACAAAAGCAGACCTCTTGGTGATAATAATAAAATTTGTTTATTTTGTCTTTTGATAAAGAGAAAAATCCAGAAGGCAGAGAAGTTTAGACTGATTACATGGATTTAATAGGCTTCTCTTTTAATAAACAAAGGAAAAGAACTTTGTCAATGCATTTTACTCCATGTAAAATGAGACTCCTATTCCCACTTGTTAGTGTTTTAAAACTAAATAATAGACAACATTGAAAAATATTATAATATACTCTTTAAATGTAAAGCAATACTATAATAGGAATGAATATTTTTCCTATATTAAATATATTAATCAATATTTAAATCATTATGCCACGTCTATTTTTTATTTTTTATTTTTGGTACTAGTGATCACACTCACGATCTCATGCTTGCAAGGCTTATGCAGCTGAGCTAAATACTGGGCCCCAACAATATCAATTTTACATAGATAATTTCACAGATCTGCATTTTATTGTAAAGATTGGACGTTGACATTTTCAATAATACATGTACTTCTTAGCATGATAATATAATCTTAAATAAAAGTTCTTTAATTTATTAAAATATATTTTCCTCTTTTAAATCAGACTCTTATTGAAGTTTCAAGAAGTTAAGTATCTTTGAAAAAATGAATTGAAGCAAAACAGGTTAAATAAGAGTATTTTTTCTATAAACTTATTTAGCTGTTTATATGTCTTTACTAAGTATTTGACAATGTGTAATAATAATTTCTTATATTATACTTCATGTTCTAAAACTTATTATTCTAAAAAAGAAAAGGAAACTCTTTCAATGAGGAGATCTAAAATATAGACAAAAAAATCTTTGTTGGCAAGATAATAATGAAAGAAAAGTTTTCTACAAGTAAAGATATTGTCAAGCGTATATTAATTTAATTTTGAATAATATAAAATTCTGGGAGGTGTATGAATTATTATGTTGCTATTACAAATGAGAATATAATTACTATTAATGAATTAAATTGCAATAAATTGATCTAATCAAAGGTAGAATATTTCAATTTGTACAAAACGACTATACATGAAATATTATATCAGAGTGTGAATTTATTGTAGTAAAATTACATAGGAATTTGAAAAATAATTATATTCATTAATATTTTTACAAATGAAGTATATTAGTACCAGTACTTTGATTATTTAACAATAATTGGACAAACCACATTTCTCAGTCCATATGCAGTCCACCATTGATCTTGTGAATTTTTTACTGGAACAAGGGAAAGTATATTCATTTAAGTATTTTTTAAAGTATTTTCTTATAACTGTTTCCCTATTAAAAAGTCAGAGCTGATTTTATGTCAAACATTGTGTAAAATACTGTGTCCATAAAAGGTTAAATATTGACTATCCTTTTCCAAAAAGTTAATTTAGCCATTAACTACTAACAGTTATAATAGGAAAATATTTTTCTAAAAATGTATCCTTTTGTAAATCAATTACAAAAAACATAAAATATTTATAACTCTAAGATATTCATATGAAAATCTTTTATTTTTATATAAAGTTATGTTTACAATTTCTAATTCTGATATATTTGATTCTTAGAATCAAACAGCACAAATCTACTAAGAATTGTACCTGCTAAAAATGTGTAATAATTCTAAATGCAATATTAAACTAAACAAAATTTTACATATACTAGGATTGTAATTGTAAAAAACCACAATAGAACGATTGTAATATTTCTGACACTGTACTTTAATGAATGATTCTTTGTTTTTACAGAAATTTGATTTGTTCTTAAATCGACTTAAAGTACTATCCCAACAGTTTATATTTTCTATATTTGAATTAATTTTAATTATTTTTTAATGACTAGATTGTCACTTTGGATATTATATTTAATATCATCATCTTTAGATGTTCAAAATAAACTGGTATTAAAATAATCATAATCTCCCAATCCAGTAAAAAACATTTATGTAAAAAAATTCTTAAATTTTAATGCTCCCTTTCATTATTTCAGTGAGAAATGTAGATACATTTATCCTAAACCTAAAAATAAATTTCTTTTCCATACAATGGTCTACTCAAACGTAGCTTATTTTCCAATGTGACAACCTTTAAGTGTTGCAACAGAAGAAAATATATATCAAGTTTTTCAGTTTCTTCTCTATGACATGAATGTATTTCAAAATATATGTTCCACTTTTCAGGGGTGTTTATAAATGTATGCTGGCAGAGTTTTTATGAGATGCTAAAGGTTTCAGTCCTATCAGTGAAAAATGCAGGTGGTAGACTCAGGTTGATAGTAGCAGTTGTTTCCTCAAAGTCACTAATATTTCTAAATACTATTGATTTTTCTGGAGTGTTTGAGAGATGATTTTCCCCCAAAAAAGGATAAATTCAAATGCTTTTACTTCTATTTGCTTTCTCTCCCTTTGTGACATACAAAGGCACCCAGAATACTTGATATTTAAGACAGACTCCTGAATCCTGATGAGTTTCAGAAGTAAAAGTATGTTTACAACTGTTAGAAATAATCAATTTATTTTAGAGGTGCTTCTTTGAGTCTAACAATTTGTGAGGGGAAAATTATTTCTGTGAAAGTCAAGCACAGAATACAGAATAAACATATTCCAATTTACCAACAGTTAATTTAAGAATTTAAGGATATAGTGTAAATAATTACATACAAGTTAAAATGATTTTGGATCTGTTATTTACTTCCATTTTTAGTTTTGTTGCTATGACATTGACAGAAGAGTTTGTGGTTACTCTCTAAATTGGCTTCAGTCTTATCTGTGTCCTTTATTCTTTAACTGTTAATATCATGCTGTCAGCCTCTTGCTCCCCAATGACACAGTCTCTTATCTTTCTGATATATGACCTTTTAAGGAATTGTGAAGTGTTGTTATACTTTTGTTTGAAATTACTTAGTATTGAGCTTTTAAGAATGCTTCTTTTGCCCTAATAAGAAAATCTGTACTGCAACATTGTACTGCCTGTAATGCTTTTGCTATTGAGGTTACTGCAGCTATCCAACTGTTTCCTCATAGTGACTAATTTTTCATTGCACTCTTATTCAAGACCATATTTGTTTTCTTCTGGAGTTAGTAGAAAAGCTTATTTGTAATAAAATAGTACTACATAATTTGTTTATGCTAGATGACTTTAAAGCAAATCTTAATATATTAGTAGTATAAACATTTTAACAGAACAGAAGTGCAATTGCATATATTGACTACATATTAATTATAAGTGAATGCATTTCATTGTATTCATACTGAGAGTGAAAACATACTGGTTTTCAGAGACTCTAACATATCGTATATAGTATCGACAGCTTCTTTCTCCATATGTGTGTATTTATATATTTAACTGTATATATGTTACTATATAGATGACTCATATATATATGACTAGCTAGTTACATACATATCTAAATAGTGTCATGTGATGAAAAACAGATTTTGTCACTTTTTCAATTGTGAAATTATGTTGAATTGTGAAAACAAATAGTACTCTCTGTCTTAAATTAAATGTGACTGAACTAAAGTGAAAAATGAAATTTGTAATTATTTCATAAAAGCAGAATTTTGGTTTTCTTGAATACAATTGTGCCATATATTTTAATTAAATGTAGAGACAATGTGTGAAATATTTTTGTAGAATGAAAGAAAATCTAAGAAATACATATTGAATTTGCTGCTTTTTTGCACGTATGTGCAGAAGGGATTGACTGAATTTGAACACATTATCCCATGGTTGTATTCATTCAAGTTAGAGCTATATAAGCCACTGAATAAGCAAACTGTATTTTCAACACACAAACACACACACACACACACTCATTCTAATATTAGAGATTTTTTAAGCCATCAATTAAACACAGATACACACACAGGGTATTACTACCTGTTGACACTGAGTTTAACAACCAACTTGAAAAACCCCTATGGCAATGCACAAAGTTCTAAATATTACTAAAACTATTACCAAAAAGAATAAAGTTCTACAGTATAGATTTCTTTTTCTATCAATAATCTTGCAAAGTATGTATTTTTTTGGGGGGGACATACATGGAGTCAGACGTTGTAAAGTTTTTATTTTTAAAATCAAATATGAATTCCTGAAATTAGCAGTCCTTGGCTTCTTTCTTGTCCTGCAGTTATTTATTGCACGCTAAAATTTCTACAGATTTTATTGGGAACATTCAATGCCATCTTCAGAATCTCTTTGACATTGCCTTGTTCATGAATCCCAGAATCCCATTGACTTGACTGTGTAGTCAGATTAAAACCGAGTTCTTATGGAAATATTATATACATAAATCCATCCTACTGCTACTTTCTTTCACCATAAACTATGTAGCATATCTTTATTAATTTTCTTCACTTTAACTCTTGTGAATATATTAGTTTCTTTCCCATTGCTGATGCAAAATACTCAAAACTATCAAATTAAAGAGAGATTTTTTCCACTCAAAGTTTCAGTGGGTTTATTCCATGACTGACTGGGTCCAAGGTAGAAAGGACAAGTGTAAAGTGCCTGGCAGAAGATATCTCTATATATCAAGGCAGCTTGGAAGCAGAGAGAATCTGGATATAATAATACACCCTTCCAAGTCACACTCCTACTTACCTTCTCTTTTCAAATAGGTCCCACACCCAAATAAGAGACATGCTTGGGTATGTGTCTTGGTTACTTTTCTCTCATTGTTAAGACAAAATACTTAATGCCCAATATGAAGGAAAGAAAGGTTTATTTCTTACTGTTCTTGGAGGTTTTAGTCCATACTCAGCTGGCTCCAAGGCAGGGTGGTGTGGCTAAGAGGCAGCAGTTCATGGCAGCTGCAGGCAGCAAGAGTGGAAAAGCAAAAAGAGGGGAAACACACCTTCTTCCCTCCTTTATATTGTATGCTGGCTCAACCCCTGGGATGGTACAGCCATCTATAATGGCTCACACCTCTAATCCCAGTGCTAGACAAGGAACCAATTACAAATGCTAGATTCAGTTGCCTCCATGACTGCCTGAGGCTTGGGGAGCCACCTAGACACAAACCATAACATTCCACCCCTGGCCCCCCAAAGACTCATGTACATCCTTTATACAAAAGACATTTAGTACATCTCCAAGAGTTGCTAAAGTCCTAACAGTTTCAACATTGCTGAAAAGTCCAAGTCCCAAGTTTCCTCCAAGATCTAAAGCAAACTCCTAGCTGCAAGCACCTATACAAATGAAAAGAAAGTTAAACACTTCCAACATTCAATGGCACAAGATAAACATTACCATTCCCCAAGGGTACAAACAGGAGGATGCAAAGGAATAGGACCAAAGGAAGTCCAAAATCCAGCAGGGCAAATGTTAAGTCCAGGAGTCCCATGCTCAGCATCTGAAGCAATCTGGTTCCAAAGTCCAAAAGGCTTGAGTGACTTCACCCCTATGGCACTTTTAGGGGTTTTAGCTCTTAGGGATTCTCTCATAGTCCACTCTCCTCAATACTGGTGGCTTTCCTTAGATGATCCACACTCCTGGTTTTGTCAAACTTCTGGGTTTTCCACTGCACCTTTGGCTTCACACTCACAGCTTCACACTGCCTGGCCTCTTAGACCCTCTGAAATTGGGGTGGAAGCCTTTTTAACCTCAGAGTACATGCATTCTCCATGCACCTAAAACCAGTGCCATATGGATTCTGCCAAAGTCTGCTGCCAGCTAGAGAAGTAGCCACGTTTTTCTCTTCCTTGGCCATAGGGGTTGATTGCCTGGATTTCTGGGCACTCTGGACCTGATTGTGAGGAACAGATTCTCTAGGTTGCCTCCATTCTGGAACCTCATGTAGCCTCCACCACCATTCTAGAACGTGGTACTCTGCATCCTTCTCCTCTGAGCAAAGTCTTTCACTTTTGCAGTTTTGAGGCTGCAAAGAGTGGAGACATACTGCTTCCCAGAATGGGCAGGTCATCTTTTTCATTTCTCTGTTCCATCTCAGCAATCCAGGTCTCAGCTCTATCTTTATAGTCCACAGCTTTCCAACCAAACTCACAATGTTTTAAATCACCATGCTGGGCTCTTTGCTCTTGATTTCCAACATAAATCTGGCTAAAAGCCACCCCCCCCAAATAACCATGACACAGCCTCACATTAGACTGCTTTGAAATTTCTTTTGCCAGATTAATCAGGCCACCACCCTTAATCTCAGTCTCAGATAGTCTCTCGACATGAACAAAATATAGACAAACTTTCTACCAAACCATAACACACATCGTGTGGAGTCCAACCACCAGTGCTGTCCTTTTTCCCAGCAGAAACCTCCTGAACCTGGTCTAAACTGGCAGGTGGTCTATCAGCCTTCTAGTCTCCTGAGCTCTGACCAGAATATCCCCCATAGAACAGCCTAAGCTGTTCCAGCACCACTGTCTCAGATGACATCTCTGAACTTTCCAAACTCTTCCCACAAGCCCTTCCCAAATGCTCTTGAATAACATGATCAGGTACAGTCAGAGCAATGACCCCACTCCACTGGTACCAAATTCTGTCTTGGTTATTTTTCTCTCATTGTTGAGACTAAATACCTGATGCCCAAAATGAAGGAAGGAAAGGTTTATTTCTTACTTTTATTGGAGGTCAGTCCATACTCAACTGGCTCCAAGGCAGTGTGGTGAGGCTGAGGGGTAGCTGTACATGGTGGCTAAAGGTGGCAACAGTGGAAAAGCAAAAAGAGGGCAAAATATGCCTTCTTCCCTCCCTTATATTGTATTCTGGCTCCACCCCTGGGAGGTTGCAGCACTCATATCGCTAATCCCAATACTAGACAAGGAACCAATTATAAACACTAGATTCAGCTGCCTCCATGACTGCATGAGGCTTAGGGGCCACCTAGACCCAAACCATAAAAGTGTATTTTAGATCTATAAAAGAACAGTGGATATGCAAATTTGTGTCATCAAATAACTACATGCTACAGTGTAATGATAATATGATTATTGGTATCATTTATTGAATGGTAATTATATCTTTAAACTCTTTATATGAATATTATTTAAATTTATTTATTCCTTACATTAGCAGTGTTGCATAAATGTATCATTAGTATTTACCATCTGACAAATTGAGGATTAAAGTGTAAAAGATACTCTATTAAGATTTTAGTATTGATATTTCATACTACTGTAACTCAAGAAATTTGAAGATTACCTGAAAACACAGTAAAACCTCTCAAAAGATCAAGCAAACAAAGTAAATCTGTGAGTGTCTTTTTTCATTCTATTAAATGTTCTCTCTCAACCAATTTTTGATGACAATTTAAGACTGAAAATATATTAAAATAGTATTTTACTTTTACCATGATAGACATAAGAACAACAACAAAAAAATTACTGCATGCTGTATATGAAGGTCACTGTTTTATTTATTTTTTTTTACAAAGGCCTGCCCTGAATCCCTTCCTTCAAATACAACAAAAAGTGTCATGTTTTTCTTGAATTTTCAGAATAAAAATGCAATTCATGGCATAAAGTACAGGAAGATTTACCAGAAAATTACCTGCATTAATTCTGTGCTATTAGAAACCAACTAATAAAGGCAAAAAATACTTAATAATTATTATTTTCTGGTCTTTTTGTTTTATGACATCAAGTAAATATTTTAAAATTGTATTTACAGAGTTTTAATACTATGGTATTTTCATGGGTTGATTTAGCTTTCTCTTTAAGATGTAAGCCAATCATGGTGTCTAAAATTATTTTAATAAATGGTTGATCAGAAAGTATAGTAAAGTTCAAAATTATTGAGGATAACTCTCTGCAAAATGAATTTATATGTACACAGAATTTCTTATAACAGTACTGTACATATTTATACTTGCATTTATTATCTTAGATCCAAGGACATGTTTAGTTAAAATATCCAAATCTTTGTTGAATAGAGCATTTAGAACTTTGTAGGTAAAATTATATTTCTACTAGAGGTAATGGCATATTTCTCTCTTAAAACACATAGAAGTTTGAAACAGCATTGTCAAAAATTCCTCATTTTAGAAAAATACTTTGTAGTAATGTAAACTGTGCTGTCCATGAGACTAAACCATATTTTTATTGAGGACACATGAATACAAGACTATAATTCCCTAGTCATCTAACAAAATGATTTCCACTATCTACAAAATATAGTTAATAACCTGATGAATAGTCTATAAATTTTGAAATATATTATTTAAATAATCTACTCTGAATAAAATCTGTGTGATCATATAATTGCAAACATGTATAACAAGTATCAAAATAGAAATGTTCTGTTTGTTTCTAATGTCAAAACTGAGTGCATTTAATATCATACGTAAATTTTTAAAAAGGTTTTTTAGGACAAAAATCTCTTTAATGAGGCAAAAATGAATTAAACTCTCTAAAGGTCATCATGCACTTATGATAACAACAACAAAAATGAATAGATTAAGTGCTTCTTTTAAAAAAAAGCCTTTAAAGTAATAAGTTCAGATGATCAAATTCTCAGATATAGAGCAGAAATACATTCTGGTGCATCATCCAAATGATGAAAGTAAAAGAACTCTCTAAAGCAAAAAGAGTGATATTTTTGCTTGGGTGCCATAACTTTCCTGGTAACTTGTCAGTCTTAATAAGAAAAAAAGTGCAAAATCTCTCTGCCTGACACAGAAACATTACTCCTAACCCTGAAGCAAAGTCACATTGAAAGTAGATTTAAAAAGAATTTGAAGAAATATCCGAAGTCTTGGTCATATTGACTCTCCTGATTTAATGAAAAAACTTCCCTCTATTAAAGTGTCAAAACTCTAAAAAACAAGAAAAAATATTGTAAGGCTCAGGAAGGTGTTGCTATACAAAACATTCATTATTTTCATCAACTAAACGTTATCATAAACTAGTAAACAGAAAGTGCTCCTGTGAATATTTCAATGTTAGCAAATGAAATTCAATCCAAAGAATGCAGAAATACTACATTGGATTGAATTTTAAAAACCAAAAGTAATAATTTTACTACAATACCAATGAAATTATAAATAAATATTTAAAAGAAAACCCCTTTTTATATATACTTTACATACATAGTTGACAGAATATTGATGTAGAGATAAGAAATGATTTAAAATACTAACTATACTTTATTAGTCCAACATTTTTTGAAAAAAAAATCTGATTCATCAATATACTGAGGTCATATTTGTGTTAGGTATAAATACATCAAATATGTGAAGTTTTTCTCAAGACTACTGTTATTTTTATCTTATCTCTGATCAAAATATTGACTCCAGGATTACCTACTCATGATTCTCAGAAAGAAACTATTGAAACTAAACTTAAGCTTTCTGTTCTAGTGTACTATACTTTAAATCTGTGGACTACTGGAGTAGAACAGAAGACGCAAACCACCCCTTGAATCCTTTGCTGTTTGATCCTTGAAAAAGGGGATAAAAATATATATTGAAAAAAAGATACTGTCTTTAACAAACAGTGCTTAAGAGAGTGATTAACCATATGCAAAAAATTGTGAATATATTCATATCCCTCTCCTTGTGCTACATCAAATAAAAATGGATCAAAGACCTATATTTAGAGGCAGAAGCACAGAAACCATAAGAAAAAAGTAGGGAACACACCTGAGGGCATAGGAATAGGAAATGACTTCTTGAACAGAATTCTAATAGCTCAAGAAATAATATCAAAATCGACAAATGTGATTATGTTAAATTAAAAAAACCTTCTGCAGTGCAAAAATAGAGAAGTCTACAGAATGCAGAAAAAATCAATGGGAAAATACTTTGCCAAATACTCTTTTGGTTGAAGACTAATGTATAATACATTAAAAACTCAATAAAAAAGCTCAAAAACAATTAATCTTATCTATAAATGGGAAAGCAGACTATAAACATACTTTTCAAAAGAGCATGTTCAAATAGTCACTAAATGCATGAAAATATATTCACCACTGTTTGCCAGTAAGGAATTGCAAATAAAACCATTCTGCAATTCCATCTCAATCCAGTAAGAATGACTATAATCAAGAACACAAAAACAATAAAAGCCAGCAAGAATGTGGAAAAAACACCCTTCTACATTGTTGGGTGATATATGAACTGGTACAACCACTATGAAAATCAGTATGGTAATTCCTTATAAAAGTTAAATAGAGATTCTATTTAACACAGACATGCATCTTCTGGATAGTTTATTTAAATAGTTACAGACATAATACTACAGTGATGCACACAGGCCCACAACTATAGCAGCACACTTCACAATACATGAATTATTGGAAGCAACCTAGATGTTTACAACAGATGAATGAGTAAAGGAAATGTGGTACATACTTGCTGTGAAATATTAGCCATAAAGAAAGATGGATTAGATTCATTATTAGGAAACTAGATGGATTTTAAAACCATAAATTTCAGTAAAATAAATGACACAGAAGGTTAAATATTATGTGGTTTCTTTTTCATGAGAAACTCAAAATGAAAACAAAAAGTAAAATACAGGAGATATGATAGTGAATAGGGAGATAAATGTCTTAGAGATGAAGTAAGGGAACAAGAAAAGGGTTAAAATGAGAGAACAGAAGAGGAATGAAAAGGATTAAATGATCAAGATGCAATCTATCTATTGATTTATCTCAATCTCCACAAGAAATATTATGTAATGTAAACATGTACCAATGAATTTTTAAATATCACCTTTGTTAATTGTAATACAGTAAAATGAATACTGTTAAATATTAGAGAAAATAAATTTCATATTATTTCTTTAGATGTGATATGACAGTAATCTGCTACTAATAAAACACTTCAGAATCCAAAAGCATATTATATTCCAATACTCTGGTAAATTATAAGACACATGGAAAGTATTTTGAAACATATAAGAAATCTATTAAAGAAGTGAAATCTTTTAAAGATATTTATTAAAGAAAATGGTTAGCCTCAGGGAAAATCATGGAATAGTAAATGAAAATTCTTTAACTATTTTTCTAATGAATATTTGCCAAATTTGAAAAACTGTATAAAGTTAAAAATACATTTTCTTTCCAGGTGATTATAGTTTGTGTCTAGATGTCCCCCCAAAACCTCATGCAGTCATAGGGCTTTTTCAGAGGTGACTGAATCTAGAGTGTGTGTTGCTGGGATTAAGGGTGTGTGATTACTAAATCAGTTCAATGATTGGTTTAGCATCACCCTAATCCTGGAAGTCTGGATAATATAAAAAGGGCAGAAAGGCACTGCTAAGGTCTCTTGTTGCTTTTGTTATCTTCCACTACCATGAACTGTTACCCCTCTGCAATGTGCCACCCTGCCTTAGAGCCAGGCAACAATAGACTGAAACCTCTACAAATTGTAAGCTAAATAAATCTTTCTTCCATAACATTGGGTGTTGTATGTTTTGTTCCAGAAACCAGAAAAGTAACTAAGAATTTGGTACCAGGAGTGGAGCTGTTGCTTTGACATTACCTGGCCATGTGGCTCATTGGAACTGGCTTGTGGGAAAGGAAAGATTTAGGAAAGATTTGGATATGCTCCCTAAGAAAGTAGAGTTGTAACACCTTAGACTCGACTGTATGGGAGATTCTGGTCAGATCGCAGAAGACCAGAAAGCCAGGAAAGAACAGGCTCAGGAGATTTCAGCTGGGAAGAAGGACTGCACTGACTGCTGAACTCCAGATGATTTGTATTATGGCTTGGCAGTTTGTCCGCATTTTGCTTATGTCCACAGGCTTTGCCTAAGACTGAGATTAAGGTAGGAGGACTAATTAATCTTGTAGAAGAAAGTTCAAGGCAGACCAATGTTCAGTGAATGGTGTGTCTACTTTTGGGGGAGTTTAGCCACATCTGTTTTGAGAATAAAGAGCATAGAGCCCAGAAAAATGATTTAAAACACTGTGAGTTTGGTCAGAATAAAAGCTCCAGTAAAGCTGTGAGCTGCAAAAATAGAATAGAGGAGATCTTCATTCCTGAGGAACAGAAGAATAGAAAATATGACTTGAGGTCATCACAAGAAGCAGTAGAACTCTACCTATTGCAGTCTCAAAAGTGAAAGTCTTTACTTCCTATGTTTCAGAATGGTCATGACCTAGAGAATTTGTTACTCAGAATTTGATTCAGAGTGCTCAGCAATCCAGACAATCAACTCATAAGCCAAGAGAATAGAGACTGGCTACTGCTCCATCTGGCACCATGTGGTGCTGGTTTTAGGTTCTTTAAGAATGCAAGAGTTGTGGAGTCAGGAAGGCTTCTACCCAGATTTCACAAGAAATCCTGGGAAGCCAGGCAATGTCTCACTAAGAGGGCAATGTGTGAACCTGTAACTGTGAAACCCAAGGTGCAGTGTAGCCCCCAGATGATTGGAGTTGCCAGTAACATGGATCTTTGATTGAGGAAAGCTGCAAGGAGGGAGTATGACTGGCCAAACAGAGAATTCATGGGAGCTATGACTACCAGCAGTGCTGTAAGCACAGAAAGACCACATCCTTTCGAGCTCACTGCTTGCCACAGGTTGCCTCAGATGCTGCATATGGAACTACAGCACTTATTGTTTGTCCTGCAGGATTTTGCACTTGCTTTGGTCCCATTCCGTTGCATCTCCCTGTTTGTAAGATTTGGAAAGAAAATGTCTACCTTGTGCCTTGGAATATTGCAAATATTTAAGTTTCTTTTCCTTTGCACAGGGGCTCAGAGCTAAGAGTTTGTCTTAAATCTCAGAGGAGTCCTGAGATTTAGACTTCTCAGCACTGCTGAAACTGTTAGGATTTTGGCAACTCTTACAGATGGACTAAATGTCTTTTGCATAAAGGATGTGCATGAGTCTTTGAAAGGTCCAGATTATGGTTTGTGTCTAGATGTCCCTCCAAAGCCTGATGCAGTCATTGGACTTTTCCAGAGGTGACTGAAACTAGAGTGTGTGATACTAGGATTAAGAGTGTGTGATTACTAAATTATTCCACTGATTGGTTTGACACCATCTGGATAAGATAGTAATGCAGGAAGATGTTAAGGTCTCCTGCTGCTTTTGCTATCTTCAACTTCCATGAGCTGTTGTTCTCCTGCCACGTGCTAAACTGCTTTGGAACCAGCTGATTATGTACTGAAAGATTTACAAACTTTGAGTTAAATAAAATTTTCCTTTTTAAAGTTTTGTGTAGGGTATTTTGTCTCAGCACTGAGCAAAGTAACTAAGACCTCATTAAAGGTGTGTTAATGAGGAAAGTAATAGAACTTCTGGTGAGCTTGTTGGGCCTCAGTAAATAAATTAATGATAAGACTGGTACTAGCCCTATATAAAGAAATCTGCCAGATTCTGAAAATAAGAGACTTAGAAGTCAAAATAGTTAAGGCAATTGCCTTTAAAAATTGACTATTTCTTCACGTTTGTGGAGTGAGAAGACAAATAAATACCCAGTTGAAAAAGTGTAGTGAAGGTGATTTCTTTTGTAGTGTATAATCCTCAACATGAGATAACACAATGTACTGTAAACAAAATGTACATAAAGAGAATTAAACAGAACATTGCCCAAACTATAATCTAAATGATACATCTGTTTCTGTTTGGTCTCATTCTATCTGTTTAACAAACTAACATATGAACCCTCACTGAAAGAGGATGCTACAATTTACAGTCTTTGTGATTTGACTTACAAGATGTTTTCTTCAAACAAAATTGATTATATATTTAAAAAGAAAAATAAGACTGAAAATCTACCAAAAAAGTCTTAAAAATGACTACAATCAAAGTTGAAAAACAATACATAACTCTCTCTCATATGTTAATACTTAAATGAATGAGATATGAGTAGCAAGTCAGTGTTTTATTCTCATACTTATGTAGAATTTGAGATACATCTCGCCACGTTGTACAGATACTACAACCATTCCACTATCTTTCTGAACAAATAACAAAACTATTCAGTGGAAGATGTGAGACTCTAAAAACAGTTACAAATACAGATTTCTACATGATTAAAGAGAAGTGTCAAACCTTGATGTAGTACAGAATTGCTATTATTTTTAGAAATTTGGTTGAATGTTCTCTCCAATAAATTGTCAATTATATAGTCATATCAAAAATAAAGGTTATTCTTTTATGATGTTCCAAAACAATTTCTGATGAATATCAAACTATAAGTGAATGATAAATTCTAGAGATAAAAAAATGTCATTATATATTTGGACAGCTGTATATTTATTTAGAAGTGCCCATGAAGTACTAAACAAGGAGGAAAATAACTAAGACTACATTAAATGTATGATATTTTAAACTTACCAAATGACACAGTGAATATAAAACCAAGGGTAAAACATATTTATAAAATCAATATTGAAGACATTCAAATACTACCATATGAATTTATAAGAAAATAGTGTAAGTAATCAGTGTAAAAGCTAATTGAGCTGATATTTCTTTTCTTTTTCTTTTTCTCTTTTTCTCTCTTTCCCTCTTTTTTGAGACCATGTTCCACTATGCAATTCAGGGTGGCTTTGAACTCACTTTGTAGCACAGACTGAACAAAAATTTGAAGTGATTCTCCTGCCACGGCCTCCTGAGTTCTGGGATTACAGGTGTGAACCACTACACCTGGTTTGAGCAGATTTTTCATGAAGAGATTATGTAGAGTTTGGTGTGGTTGCTATAATACTAACTACTGACAGGCTGAGGCAGGAAAACTGTTAATTGGAGGAAAGATGTGGAAAATTAGTGTGACATTTTGCAAAACAAAAAAGATTGTACATGTAGTTCAGTGGTAGAGTGTTTCAGAGTTCCATCTCCAGGACTGAAAAAAAATTAAAAAGGGTGTGGGATTAAGATTTTACTATGCAGTTATTAGAATGTCTCAAATGACTACATATAAGCAATGAAAATGCCTCATGAAATTTAGAAGTTTATCTTTTGAAAAAGTAAATTGGATGAAATTGTTTGGGAAACTTCAGTAGTATCTATAAAAATTGACCATGTGCAGATATATGGTCAAGAAGGTAACATTGTTGTAAGTAGCAAAAACTGGAAAACACAATTTATTAACCTACATTACATGGATAAATTAATTATGTTATAAAGATGTACTGTAAATATACATATATAAGCACAATATATAATTAATTATGCTATAAATGTGATATATATATATTATAACTACAAGAGTCATGAGTGAGTTTCTCCAAGAGAAGTCGGATACAAATCTCATGAAAATTAACCAATGTAAATGTACATTTACTACACATCTCTACTTATATACTGTTTATAAAAGATTTAAAGCTGAACTAGGTACTTTGACATCTGAATGTTGGTTAACTTTGTAATTTTAGTGATTGGTAGAAATATGGGAAGGTTTTTGCATTATTTATAATTTTTGATATGTGTGATGGTTATCTTTGACATGTTATTTTGAGGAAATTTATAAAGAAATGCAATAGTTTTTGTTTTATCTATTTATGTTGCATTTTGATGAACTTGTACTAAAATAACACATGTGTTTTGAAAATTAACAACCCAACTTCCAGGGATCACTCATAATTATTTTCATAGAATGTATCTATAACTTGTCTTCAAACAGATCACACTTCAACAAACATTAAAGAAAATAATTTAAGCAGAAGAAAATAGACTCAAATGGAAATATGGATAAAATAGAAAAGAACATCAGAATACACACTTCCTCTAACAATTGAAAACTACTTGAATAATAATTGATTGTTTATATAAAGAAGTTTCAATACAGTTTGGGGTAGTAATCCTAGTCATTTAGACCCTGTTATGGTTTGTGTCTAGATGTCCCTCCAAAGTCTCATGCAGTCATGAGGCACCGGTATTTTGGATGTGGCTTAATCTAGAGATTGTGATTGATTCATGGTCCAATGCTGGAAATATGAGGGCAGGTAACCTGTATACAATATAA
>RJWT010000969.1:0-54327 GCA_004365215.1 Cuniculus paca
CCCCATAATCAAAATAACCATGAAACATAGATGTTTTCAATCCATTCAGAACAATGGGGCAACCATGTAATCACAACTAAAGCCACTCACAAAAGGCAACTTTCCCAACTGCTTCAAAAAATGGTGACAATAGCGAAATAAGTATGTCCAAAGTGACCAGGAGTATTTTGTGAGGGACTGAAGACAATGTGTCTTTTAACATAATTGTTCAAATCTCAACATACTTTTTGATAAAAATCTTGTATTAGTGACAGTTTTCTGGTGTGTTATATAATTTTGTTTTAAACAGTGCTTGGTAGATTACATATTGTAGACACTCTGGATATTGATTTCACTTCTACCTGTGGACTTATTGGTCATCTAGTTGCTTACTGATCTTGAGAGAAATTGTGGCCCTGTTTTTTTTTTTAATCAAAGGTTATAAACAGGCCTCCCTCCACCTTAGACTGCAACCCACCCAAGTGGTCCCTCCCAAACACATTGGAATTACAGATGTGAGCTCTGTTTAAATTCTGAAAACATAACTGCAAACCAAAGATAACTTATCAATGCCAAGGACTTTCAGTTCCCCTATCCTCTTCCCACCCACTCTCCCTTCTCCTCAGCTGTCCTTCAGATCCTCCCCTCATGCAGTTTAAGGTCGCCAACCATGATAAATCGTAAGCCTTTAAATTCAGCCTATGAGTTCAAAGGATAGTCACTTACCATGCATTAGAGCTTAACAACCCCACTTCCCTGCTGCTGAGAGTCCCTGCTGACTCAAACCTGAGTGTACTCATGCCATCTCGCAGAATAAACTAACTCTGCCTTGTCAAGCCCACTTGCTTGCTGTCTGAGTGCATTCTTTCCAGCACTGACAATTTGAGTCTGGGGCTTATTTCCAACAATCTCAGTGAACTGATTCTAATTACATTGCATGAACTAATTCTGCTACACTTCCTCCACTGTAGCAGCAGATAACCCTACTCAATTATTTTCCCTTGATGTTACATTTCATCCTGAATCCTGAGGGCTCACTGATAGGTTAACATGAGCCACATAATGGTTAAGGTTTCTGTTTAGCCCACCTGTAAAGTTAGATGTTTTACCATTTACATTAGGTGTATGTGGCTTGAAAACTGCTGTTATATTTCATGGTTTAACTTATTTTCCCCTCGTAACTGAAAGAGCAGTACCTTATGGCATTTTCTTCATTAATCATTTCTGACAGAGTGAAGGTTACACATATACCATCTCCCAAGCTCCCAGTAATAAGAGAGATCTACAAGTTTTTATGGGTCCCTGTGAGTCATCCTTGGGGAAAAGTATCTTATTATTCATTCAATATTTGTTCAGAGATTATTAAAAGTCCCGTATTATTAGGGCTTGTAGATGCATTTGAGTTTGCCCCATATTATTCAATTATCATTCTTGGATAGTGCAGCTCAATTTATGTGACCACATTTTCTAGATTTCCAGGTTGATTCTAAACCAAGGAAGACCTTTCTAGCTATTTCCTTCCTTGCTTTTCCTACTAAAGTTTTAGCTGATTGGCTACTTTGCTTGGATCACAGCGTTAACAGCCTCTTCCTAATTGTTCTTACCAAACTCTCCATTGCTTTTGACAATGCCCTTAGGCATGAAGTTCTCCAAGCTGTATTCTAAATAAAGTGAGTGCCCCTAAGGCAGAGCCGTGAGACTGTGCAAGAATTTTAGCCAACTGCAGACTTACAGGCAGCACAGGCCTCATAAGTGTCTCATTGCTGACACTGATTGTAAGTTCCCATGGTTCCCCAAACCACTCTCTGCTTCTGTAATTGCACCACAGTAACTCACAGAATTTGCTGAAAGCTTTTCTGTTCACAATTACAGTTTATTATAGGAAAAAATGCATATTAAAATCAACCAGAAGATGAGAAACATGGGACAGAATCCAGGAAAAGTACCAATTACATGCCATCTATCTTCCTTTCTTCATGAAGTTACAGACACATTAGGTTTCAGCTATCAGGGTCTGAAATGAAAAGTGCAGAAATACAGACTGTGTTGGTACTATTGTTATTCTCTGACTGATTCTTAAGGAGTAATTTGTGGTTCAGCAAGTCTAAAACTTTTATTTTACAGATAACAATACTGAAGCCCCCCCATAGATGTTATAACATATAAACCATTTCCAAAAGCACGGTAGCAGGTCGAGATTAAGGTACAATTCTTTTGGGTCCTTATCAGCATTAGAATATGAGACCACCCTACATGTTTCATGTTTTTTAGATAAAATGCATTTGTGTGATAAAATCTCAGTTCATTAGGGTACCTGGGATTTTCTTTGACATAGTTTCCTCATCTATTACTGTATATCTTACTATCCTCATGTGATACTAGTGTGCTTGTTTTCAGTTTTAATGTTCACGTTTCTTATCTCCTTGAAATTTACCCAGATAGAACTTCATTTCAATTTTGAGAATCTTGGATCATGTAGAAGACTGTGTATTTCTCAGTGTTACCTGCCTCAGGAAGAAGCCACTGCTTCTCACTTCTGGTTCAGGACCCTTTCCAACACACCTTTCTTAGCTCTCTGTCATTTCCATCAAAATCAAGTGAGTTTTCCTGCTCTTCTATCTTAAACGTCAGCATGTGAAATCACTTTCCCTCTGTGTAATTATTCCTCCCACTGGACTTTGATGCAATGTCAGAGCTCCGTATTAAATAAGGTCCTACAGTTATGAATTGACCTTCATTTGTCTTAGAAAGTCCTGCCTTCTCTTTTCCCCTAATTGAAATCTGTGATGCATATAATTTAGGGATTATTTGATCTATGGATCCTGGATGTGAGAGTTAAGTATTAATTTTTTAGTTGAGGTTCTGAGCAGAGCTCAGAAACTCTTGTGATCATAAGCAGGTGCAGAAGATTAAAAAAAAAAAAAGACAAGATCTCACCAGAGAGATACGCCTGAGAGCAAACATGTCTGGATTAGTTAGAAAGACTGAATTAATAGTCTAACCCCTTCCTTGCTACACTACCAGTGACCAAGAGGAGAAAGTAACTCCAACTAAGAAAACATTAGACAACCTTGCAAATGGAGAGATCGTGTTCATTTTATTTTGCTTATGATTTATATGAATGTTACTTAAATGAATATATTGGAATGATATTGAATATACACTCTCACTTATACGAGGTGGTACACGTGGTGTCAATATGATTCTTTATGTCTGTGAGGTACAGCATAAATTTTCCCTCCTTAAGTTATTATGAGTTATGATTAGGATGTTGTTCGTTTGCCCAAAGATTCCTGTATTGGAAGTTTGTTACCTGGGTTACAGTATTTATAGGCTGTGTGGAGCTTTGAAGAGGTAGGACCTAGTCCAAGAATCTTTAGATAATCAGAGATGCTGCCTCTGATTAAGGTAGCTGTCACATGACTCCAGAGTTTCTGCAAGAACGAACTGATGCAAAAGCCTGAGCTTGAACCCTGGGTCTCTTGTTGGGGATGTGATCGTTCACTTTCTAACATGCTCCTGCTGTTTCCATTGGCATGAGATGATGCCATCGACGGAGGCCCTTGCAAAAGCGTTCCCATGCCATTTAGACTTTGAATGTACACATAGTGAGCTAAATGAACTGCCATTTCCTTATAGGTAGGCTGCATCAGATGATTCATTACAACAACAAAAACAGATTGATAAAGCAAGTTATTTCAAAAGTCACCACTATTAAATGGGTTTAATATACACATGTTCCTTATTTAGCAATCTTGCTGTTTAACGACTGTTTGGGCTTATGACCTGTGTCTCAGATTTACCACCTGTATTTGAATTTACAACACAGGAACAAGAACTGCAGTAAGGCTGTATGGCAGCTTCTTCTACAGTACATTGCTGTAATTTTTGCTGATTGCATTGCACAGCACAGTACTGTAGTTTAACCCCTTGTTACTCATTACAGTACTACATGTTAAAACTGTGCAAATAAAGGCAAAATCAAAGTAAAGTTTCTGTGATTGTTTCTTGGTTCTGAATATTGTAATGTACATACCATATATATTTCTCATGTAGCAACCAATGCATTTAACGGTCTAGTCACAGGATCATAACTCAGTTATCAGATGAGGAATGCCTGTACACATTGTTCCTATGACAAAGTGGCCCCTGTGAGGTAAGTTTCAGGTAGAAAGTAGCAGGTATACCACATAGTTGACAAAGATGTTGGCCAGGGAACCTTACTTGCATGTGTTTACTTTTTATGAAAAAATAAGCTTGTATTTCTTGAGACAATCTGGAAAGAACCTTGTACAGGGACTCACAGGAGTATGAGGTATGATCTAAAACTACAGCGTATGTTTAAATTTTTAAAAGGTTTTTACAGCATAAGACACATTACCATTAAACCCCCTCAAAATATTTCCTCTACATCCGAACAGACTTATCCCACCTTTCTGGTCATTCTCTGAAACAGTTCTGGAAGCACTCTTTTCTCAGGATTTTTAGTTGTACTATTGCAGTTGCTTCAATTTCCTGAATCAATTCAAATATTGTATGGTCTGTCCTATGTGAGAAACACAAAGTATAAGTTATTTAAAGAGTGATATAAAAGACAGATAATAAACGCATTGAGATAGATCTTTTAGAAATGGGAAATGGATCAAAAGATGCAGGGAAGGAGTAGAATAAAAGGAGAAGTACTAAAATGTGTTGTGGACATGCACCAACATCCCAGAATAAACATGATCATTAGGTACTAAAAACATGTACTAATAAATAAATTTTTTTAAATATTCAAAATGTTTGTTACCCATCATCGTTTTTACTTTGGGGAAGAACCAGGGTCAAAAGATACCATATCCAGAGAATGAGATAGATGGGGATATATAGTAATGCTTTTACAACTCTGCTCATCTATTGAATCGTACTCAGGGCCCTGCTGCATTTTTTAACACACCTTTTAAAGACATGATAGAGGACTTCCAGAACTCCTTCAGAAAGCATTAAGAATAAAGAATGAGTCTGTTTGAAGCAAGATGGAGTGTTTTCTGGAGAATTAATGACAGTGTATCTTTTCCTGTAACTTTAAAAGTAAAACATGAACACTATATTTTGATTAAATCTTGTATATTCTATATATTGTTTCATAAGAAATGTTTTTAAATGTGTTGGATTTAGACAGGTAACTTTCATCTTGTCTTACTTTTCTGGCTGTTTGATAAGTATAAGTAGCTTTAGACATTTTTGGGTTACATACAAAGCAGAAAGATTATTGGAGATTTATTTATTTTTAAGTTAGCTGGATCCATTTATGCCACTGTCAACCAATTCCTCTGTAAAAGAGTGACGTTCTGGAGAGCCCTTCTTGTCCTAGTGCCAGTTGTTCAACAGATGAGGTGACATTGCAAGGTTAATGGTTCTCTTATGATATTCAACTAGGAGTACACGGATAGTGTAAGAGAAGCAGATGAAATTTATGTGTACAGAATTTATCCTGTGCAAAATTCTTCCAATCATCAGAAATGTAAATTTGTAATCAGAAGATAACATTTTTATTGATGCACAATCAAAAGAAATTTGATAATGCCAGAGATATGTTCAGTAATGCAGTATATATAATTGAGAACACACTGTATCTTTTAAAGATAAGGTCACTTACCAGGCAAGCGCTTAAGCCACTGAGCTAAATATCCAGCCCTAAATATCTTTTTATGAGCATAATATGACATAAAATTCATCAGAATTCCTGGGCAGTGGAAGAGGATAGGGAGCTCTCTCATATAGAAATTTCTTTTACAAAGACAACTTGAGGAGGCTCCTTACCCTGACTCTATTATGTCCCCCAAATTCCCTTCCCCATATTGAGGATTGGTTTCAAACTATAGATGACATGAACATAGCTAAGATCTTAGTCATTATATTTCTCGACTTTGTATTACTGGCAGCATTTTTCCTGTTGCTTAAGTGTGACATGTGTGGCATTCTTTCATCTTAAATACTTATTTTTATTCTTAGCTTGTATTCCTAAGTTTTACATGTATTCTTAAACTACCTCCCATGTTTCATAATTCTTAATATTCTTAAACTCTGGATCTACCTCTGTGTATTATTGAACAGCATTATGTGTAATCCTTCCACTTCTATAGTGTTCATAGCTAGGCACAATAAAAAAATAAACAGATTCCAAAAAGATTGATGCTAACCTATGGTATAACTTTTCAGATTTTCCTGTCCATTATAAATGCCGATACGGCATGGTAATCATAGAGGACTGAACTCTATTTCTGAAGAGTCTTGTTCAGTAGGTTTGGGGTGGAATGTGAGTTGCTTTTCTAGGAGTTTCAAGGAGAATCTAATTTCACTGAGCAAAACTGGTCTACACTCCAGAGGAAATTAAACCGAGTGTGGTGGAGCACTCCTGTAATTCCAGCACTCGGGAGGCTGACACAGGAAGATTGTTGCAAGTTCTAGTACAGCCTGGGCTACAAAGTGAGCCTAAGGGTAGCCTAAACTGCATAGTAAGACTCTGTTTCAAAAAGACAAAAAAAAAATTACACTGCTCCAGAGGAAGTTAAGACATCAGATGAGGCGTGAGGAATTTGAACTGACTGTTTCTAGCAGGGGAACTTGCAGGCTCAATAATAATAAAATAGTAGGATAAAGCAAACAATAAAAAACAAAAACAAGAGCTAAGCTTACTGATCCCATAGCTCCTCCTAGCAAATGAATAAAGAGGCCAAGATTAAGAAAGGTGTAACAAAAAAGGAAGTCGAATTCAGCTGCATAGAACTACCTGATAAATGAATGTTAAAGGGCAACAGGTCAAATATAACAAGAGGAACAGCTCAAGAGAACATGGTCTATGTAGCCAAGTCTGTGGAGAAGGAAGCCCATGACAAATTTTTCTGGAGGACAAATAAGGAATAGTCAAAGGCAACCTGTCTAACATAGTCTGTTTGTTCACGTTTCCGCATTGTAAATGCTTTCTGTTGCTCCAAGCATCCAACAGTAATCAACTATTTACCTACAACCAACCTTGAGATATGGAGAATGAACAGATGGAAGAGGAAACAAGTAGAAATAAAATAAAGCAATGACTCCTGCCCTGTAAAACCTCACTTTACTGGGAGCTATGGTCATGGAAGATCTTAAATAAGGAACTTGCTGTTGGATCCAAAAGCAGAGGTCCATTAATTTATTGCACAAACGAGTGCACTTTAGAAAATGAAAGGGCATTCTGCTAACCATTAAATAAGGACCAGGTGTTGTGAACAAGGACTGTTCTAGACACCTGGGGTGTACGGCTGCTGTGCCACAGTACAACTGGGTGCTGCAGAATTGAGTGTGATTTGCTAGGGAACATGCAGTTTGAGAGATGAATCTGAAACACACAACTTAGGAGCAGATGGGGCACAAGACTCATATTTCTGAACTATACCAGGAGAAAAAAGAAACTTTATAAGCTGTCAAAGGCTTTCATAAATAACTCAGTCCCATTGCATTGCCTGGCTTAAACAATAGAATTGTTTCATAGCTCTGTAAACTGGAAATCCAAGATCAAGGTGTTGGTAGGGTTGGTTTCTCTTGGGTCCTCTCTCCTTTACTTGTAGATGGGTGACTCCCCATGTGTGTGTGTGTGTGTGTGTGTCCAAATCCCTCTGTTTTTTTTAAGGACACCAGGCATATTGAACTAGGGCCCATCATAATGACTGCATGGGTAGACTGTGTCTTCCTAGATTTTATATGTTGAAATATTAACTTTTAATGATATTAGGAGGTGATATTTGGGGACATATCTTAGGAAAGATGGTGACTTCCTCATGATTGGAATTAGCACCTGTATATGAAGAAATATGAGAACTTCTGTTTCTCTCTGATTTATTCCAGATAAGGGTATAATGGGAAAATGGCCATATACAAACTAGAAAGTAGGCCTTCAGCACACACAGGTTACCCGTGACATTGACCTCAGACTTCCTAGCTTTCTGCTTTGTGAGAAATATATTTCTGTTATTTGAGTTATCCAATCTATGGTATTTATGTTACAGCAGATCAAACAAAAGAAGGTGCCTAATTTTAAATTAGTTGCTCCTTTAAAGAATCTGTCTACAAATAAAGTCACATTCTGAGGTACAAGACATTGGACACACAGTTTGCAAGCAGAAACAAAATTTTGCTCAATGCTTCTCTGTATGAACCAAATTATTTGCAAACAAATGTATGCATGAACTAAGGTACCAATGTGTAATAGCTAATACTCCAAAAAGATATGTAAAAGAGAATAGTAAAGTAAGTGAACTCTGTGATATTTACACAATGAGAAAATCACCTTACCTAACAATGCATTTCTCAAAGCACACCTCAACATTGATGTATGACTGTAGTTTTTCACACGGTTGCACATTTTGAGTATACTGATTAAGCTGTTTAGATGTGAGCACGTAATAAATGGAAAATTTAGGTATTGCTTTTATCCCAGGTTTCTCTGCCTCAGAGCATGTTCTCTCTCTCTCACTCTCTCTCCATGACTGAGACACAATACCTGACATCTATAATTTAAAGAACGAGAGGTTTATTTTTCCTCAAACTTTCAAGATCTCAGTCCTTGCATGGTCAGCCAGCTCGAAGGCAGGAAGAATATGGTATAAGGGGCCCACTAAGAAGGAAATTTGCTCACTGTCTGACAGCCAGAAAGCAGAGAGAGAAGGGAAGAGCTGGGGAGAGGGATAGATCTTTCCAGGTTACAACCTCAGAGACCTATGCCTTCTGACCAGTCCTCATCTCCCAGCACTACCCTGAGTTGCTGCTGGATGAATCCATGGATGACTACAGTTCTTCCATGATCTAATCCTCTTCCAAAAGTCCCACCTTTGAATGCATAAGGAACTAAACCATCACACACACACAAACACATATGTGTGCAAGTGTGCAGAGAACACAGTGCCATGTAAATATTAGCAATGACTTGTGCATTCAGAAAGTTCATCTGTTGCCATTTCATCTTGTGTTTAAACCTAAATTTCATTGCCACCAATGAAGCTTAGATATCATCAGGGAGTTAATGTGAAAAGGAATAGGATAATAGTCATGCCCTAAGAGGCAGAGCAGGAGTAGTAAAATGAAAGGCAATCCCTCAGAAAGATGGCTATTCAGAGCATTGTGTTAGCAGGTGTGTGCAGTCAGGGGTAAGATGAAGGCAGACAGAAAATAGACTGGAGCCAGCAATCCCGAAATAAACAAAAAGACGCTAGGTAGTAAGATGAACTCAGGCATAGACACTAGACTTACGACTGGCATGATGGATGCAGACATATCCAGGAAAAATCACTACACAAGCTCCAGGGGACCTAGGGTCTTATGAATTCTTCAGGGCCAGAAGTAGGGAGTATGTGCTAAGAGGAACAATGTGGGGACAGGAACGTCTGTGACTGGAGCAAGAACACAAGTTGTCTAAATTAGTGCTGACCTCTTAGGACTCATTATTCCTGCAAATGTTACTTCTGTAAGCCTGAATCCAATCTGTTTCATGGTCCCAGCAGAGTTCTGAGACCCCCTGTCTTACAGAGAGTCACTCAGCAAGTTTGGTTGGCCGCATATCATTTCAATTTTACATGTTGTTATTTGAGAGCTATGGACTCTTGAGAAACTCAAATTCTCGAACCTCAGTTCCTGAAAAAAAGGAATAATATTTCCCACTCCACAGGACTATGACAACTCAAAGAATATTTGTATTACCCAGCATTTCACCCTACAGAATCCAGGCATACCTAATCCACTACATTTATAAAATTGTCATCCCTTATTTCAGTAGTGTCTATGACATATGTTCCCAAACTTCTTTCCTCATTGAAGGACTCATTGGTCTTTCTTCAGTGTTTTCATAGTGTATTCCTGGCATACTCTTTCCTTTCAATGCTTTCTGTTTCTCTCCTTTATCAAATATGTATTGACCATAAAATTACTGAAATATGGTATCTGTCCTACAAAACTAAAGTTGACAAATTTTTCTGTTAGAAACCAGATGTTAACTATTTTAGGCTTTATGGATGACATATGGGCTTTGTTGCATAGTCTAGTTTTCCTCATATTTTACATCTTTTAGAAGGGCAAAAAAAAAGAATACCATGCTGAGCCCATGGATTATAATAGACTAGGCTGTTGGACAAAATTCCAAGGAGGAGCATCATTTTTTAACCCCTGTCCTAGCAGATCATGGTTTTGTGGAAGAAACAGGAGAGAAAACAATAATAAAGGAAATCAGAATACAGGGTAACACACACCACCAATGGGACCGTGGTGGCACCAAGGAGCTAACGTGGTATTTCATAAGTGCCAGGCTGTGTCCAAACCTCTGTCCCCATGTGACCACATTTAAACCTTATATCCATGGGCATTATTACTGATTCCATTTTATATCTGAAGAGACTGAGGCATGGAGAAACTACAATTTTCTATGCTCAGTGAAAGAATGATATTGAATTTGAATTTAGCGAATTATTGTTTAGGGTAGTTCTGTACTTCCCCTTCCTACTCTAACTCTTTTCTTTCTCATCTCTCTATTGCAAAAGCTGTCTATTGTAGGACAACTGGTCCTAGTAAACAATGACTTTTACCTGTATTTTTGGTCAGGGGCAATGCCTACGAGAGTACTTTTTGAGGGCCTTGAATCCATGGCATATGTTTGCTTAGTAGTAATTATCTGGAACAATATGACATGGAAAAAAAAGAATAAAGGAAGAGAGTGGCTACAAGTTTGAACCTTAAACACTTTAAAAATAAAAGCGAAGGCTCTCATCATACCTTACATATTCACAGAACAGTCTTAGGTTTGCAATAATGGAAAGAAATGCAGTTATTTATCTCATTCGGGAGTAAAATATTCAGTGGGTGTATATGGAGAAGTCATTACTGCAATATCGGACTGACTTTCTTGCAGAAACAGCATTGGAAGTGGGTATTTCCCATTAAAAAATTAAAGGATACAATTTATACATCTGATTTTGACCCTTCTTCCCAGTCCATGCCTCGCACCTGTCTTTCTCTGTTGCATTTGTATCGGTTTTTATACATAATATGTACCAAAAATAGGGGTGGTCACGAGGTATTACAAGAACTTAACCTTTGGAACTTACGAATCACTTCACAGGGCTGAGTTTGGACAGCATTACCTGCTTATTGACAGATAACATCAGAGGTTACCAAAATTAAAGGAGTCAGGCAACATCACATCACACAGCCGGTGAGCATCTGAGCCTAACTTCAAAATGCAGCTCTGGAGACTGAGCCACCGCGTGCTTCACATCTGATGTTGGTGCGCGGGCCACGCTGGGAGCTAAGCGGTGCGCTCTGCTTGGGGAGAGCCCCCCCCCCCCACCGCGCGCCTGGCAGGAGATTCCGCTCTTCCATGAAATGCACGCGACAGGCAACTTGTGTCACCTTCTTATGCCTCAGTTTCTCATCTCTGGTTTAAAGACACATAATTCTGTGACCGAATGTGCGGACATGGAATTAACCTGAGAGGAAGTTAACCTTCTTTCCCTCTTTTTAGAAAGATGGCCAATCACTGGTTACTGATGAAGAAATTGTGTTGGTGCAGAATCTTCTCTCTCCATGTCGAAGTTTGTATTCCGTCCACCAGATGGCGCAGCCGCTGTGAGTCTCAGAACATTTGACCCAAAAGAGTAGAAATGTCTTGGTGCCTACCCTACGCTACGCCAAGCACAGCCCTGGACTCAGATAGCATAAAGGTGAATCAGGTGTATGCAGCAAAGATAAGTCACTGGAATGCGCCCGTGACCTAACACGGTGCGCACTCCCTTCCAGCTACCTGTAGAGAACTATTCCATGAGTGGAAGCCGCTGGCGAGGGTGGATTTCAGATGAACTCTGCTTCTCTGTCTAATAAATTGATACGTGACCATGTGTGGATCACTCATTTTCCAGCTTAAAAATTATATAAATGTATTTTTTAAATTATCTCAGAATCCCGTAGCTGAAGATAATTGTCAATGTTGTATTACACTTCCTTCCAATTTGACACATCACCCAACTCACTAAATGAATGCACTGCATACCATCGTCTAGAAGTATAATTTACTTAATCATTCCTCTGCTAAATTGTTTTTAATTTTTCTCTGCTTAGCTAGTGCCGCTGTGATGATCCTTTTTGTGCTTTAACTTTTTCTTCAGCTCACTTCTCTGCACATGTTTATTAATAGTAAGACATTTTATTTGTTTTGTTTTGTTTTGGTACGGGGATCAAACTCACGACCTTGCATTTGCCAGGCAGGTGCTTGTGACACTGAGCTAAATCCTTGGCCCTAAGACATTTTAATAACTTGGAAATATCTTGGTTTTCCTTTTAAAATAAAAATTGAACCCATTCCATTACGAATATTTGAGAGGTGAAGATAAGTGACACTGATTTCATTCTAGAATTTTTCAGTGAAGAGACACTTGCGTTGTGAAAGACAAAAGTCCATCCTTGCTAATCTCTGAGCAAAGCCCTGATCCCTTAGTCTGCCTAGGAAGTCTCCTCCTTCATCCCATAATAAGCTGGAATGAAACCCTATTTGTGACCAGTTTTCCAATCACTTTCTAATTCCCAACCAATCTTTTTTTTTTCTCTACAACTTCTAACTCCTGTCATGCTCACCAGTCTGTCCACACTGCACTCATACTCACCTTTACCCTATCAGTTTCTGTCAAATTGCCCTATGTTACACTTGATCACTTTAATTAAAATTGATCCTGCTTCTCCTACAGAAGTGGAACCAGATGAAAGCCTTCTACAGGAAACAAATTAAACCTTCATTACCATTCTATCACATACCAACTATACCGTGAGCCTCTGTGCCTCTACTCTGCCTTCTTCCATAGGGCTTTTGGAGGACAGGGCCATGTCTATAAGTCTCTGTTACAACCCAAAGAATCCAATCAAGTGGGGTGGTCAGAAGACTTGAAAACTCCTCTTTCATATGTTTAGCAATCAGTTCTCCCTCCCTCTTTGTTGCTGTTCTATTTATTTCTTTTCCATTCCTTCAGTCTTAATCTGGTTTACCATTAGTAGTGGGATTTTTGGGTTTTTGTTTTGTTTTGTTTTGTTTTGTTTTGTTTGTTTGTAACTTATCATGGCCATCATTTTCTTTCCTGTCCTCCTTTAAACCCATGTAAGACTAATATGACCACGGCACTGAGAAGCTGTGAAAGGTAAATAATGCACAGTGACCTACCATAGAAAAGGAAAATCAATGAGAGATAATAATAATGGTATTATCTGTGCTTTCACAGAACACTTTTGGATGAGATTATAGAAAGCTACCATTTGGAAGTATGATGCGACTGTCAAATTGTCCCTTCTCTATGAGCCGATAGGGAGTGAATTCTGTGCCCTCCCCTAAAATGTATGCCGAAATCCCGAAGGCAACATAATGACATTGGGAAGTGGGAGGTACCTGGGTCTTGAGGAGGAGCCCGACTCATAAGATAAGTGCCCTTATCAGATGAAACCTGAAAGATCTTTCACTCCCTTTTCCTTTCACATGACACAACCAAAGGCATCTATCTCCCAATGAGGAATAAAGCCCAGAGCAGGGACTGAGCTGGCTGACTTGGTAACTTTGGACTTTCTAGGCTCCAGAACTGAGAATTTAATTTTCATTATTTAAGCCACCCAGTGTATGGTATTTTTGTTGCACTGACTAAGACATAAGTCCATTCACGATTTAACATCACTGTGGTAGATTGACAAGTGGTGGTCAACTTGTAACACCCAACTGAACTGACTCAGTGAGGTGCTGGGTGTGGATGGGCCACCTGAGGATTGTTGTCAACAACATAAAAAGGAGAACTGGAGAGGAAGAAGTGGTATTACTGGTTTTCCCGTTGCCATTGGTTCTCCTGGAGGAGTTTGTCGAGCTTCTTTCCTGATATGAACTTGGCTGTTCTCACTGTCAGAGGAGCTTGGGACCTCGTTGTTGCTGAGAGTGGCTGCGGTTCACTTGCAAGGGAGCTCTGGTTCTTACACTGAACATTGCTTCCTGGCTCTGGAGGGAAAGATGTGTGCTGTTCAGTCTCTGGGAGAAGCTTGTCACACTGGCTTCCTGAAATGAACTCAGCTGTTCTCATCGTCAGAGGAGCTCGGGATCTCATTGTTGCTGAGAATGGCTGTGGTACTTTTTGGGGGAGCTCTGGTAATTACCTTGAGTGTCGCTTCCTGGCTCCAGTGCAGATCCTTCAGCTTACTGCCACAGATCCATGGAACAGACTTGCATGAGACATTGTCATGGGCTCTAGGTCTCTAGTTGGATGCATGCAGGACATTGCTGTGGGACCCAGGGCCTCATCTGGATTCTTTGAGTCTTTCGTGTGTGGACAAATTTCCTGCACTCTTTTGTATTTAACTCTTTGGGTGACTATTATAAAATAATACTATAAATTCTGTGTCTAGTATTAAACTGTTTTCCTTGCAAACCCTGACTACAACAATCACTTAACTAGGAAATTTGTATCTCACTTTAAACACCTTAAAATTCTGTGAAATTGAACCAGACACACCCTTAACCTCCATCTGAATTACATTCCATAAAACTGGTGAAGACAACTACCTCTTGATTTGTAGATGGAAGTGTCCACATGTCTGGCAAACAATACTACTTAGGCAAGATGTTCTCAGACTATAGTCATAACTGCAAAAAGTCAGTTAGTACAGGTGCAGGGAGAGAAAGATGAATATTAATATATTTCAATGAGAACACTTGGAAAAGAAATCTGACAAAGGGTGGAAAAATCACTGAAATGGTATCGTCAGCTTTGAAATTTACCCAGACCACACTTTAAATCCTAGTTGTGTCATTTGCCCTCTCTTTGACCTTGAAAAAACTACTCAACATCTGAGATGCCCAGATATTTTCCTAAAATAAGAACTGTAAGTAATTACAAAAATAATTATAAATTATATTATTAGTTACTTTAAAAATGCCATATAAATGTTTATTATAAAATGAACATGTTGGTCCAAAATTTGCACACTGAACTTCTAATCCTTAGCACTTTAGGATATGACTATTTACATAGATAAAGTCTTTAAAAGTCTAATTATATAAAAATGAGATTAAAAGTGTGGACCCTAATCTAATACAAGTAGTCTTTCAGACACACACAGAGGAAGCACCATGCAGAGACACAGGGAGAAGATGACTACCTACAAGCCAAGGAGAGTTTCAGAAGAAACCATCCCTGATAACACCTTGATATCTGAAGTGTGAGAAAATGCGCTTCTATTGTGTGAGCCATGCGGACTGCGTTACTTTGTATGGCAGCCTTTGCAAATGAGTACGATATCTGGAGCTCAGTATTTGGCACATAGTCATGGACTTCTAGCACATAGTAACTATTTTTTATTGACATAATAATGTTTGTAACAGCATAAATAAAAATAAATTATTTTATTTTATTTTAAAGAGAGCAGAAAAACAAAAACAAGAAACATACAAACAACAACTACAAGAACAACAAAAACCCCAAAACAATAACAATATAGACTTTCAAAACAAGATGACAGGAATTTTACGGTGGTTTTAATATCGTATATTGTGATCTTTGAAAGAGTTACAAATCTTGGAAACAACTCAAATGCCAATCAACCAAGGAATAGATAAAAAAGATATGGTATTTTTATGCAATGGAGTATACTCAGCTATAAGGAAGGATCACATCGAGGCTTATATACATAAATGGATGAGACTTGAGGCCATACTCATAAGTGAAATAAATCAGACTCACGTGTAAATACCGTATTGACTCCCTAGTGTAAGAAACTGAGACTCAATAAGATCCACAATCTTCAATAGATATTGTGAAAGGTTAAGAAACTGCTCAAAGGGAAAAATAACTGGGATGGGGAAAGCAGAAAGAAGGGATAAAAAATGAAAAAGATATAAATTTGTTTATGTATACATAAAATAGTTAAAATGATTCTATTACTAGTTCTATTAGTTCTTGGAAAAGAAAAGTTAATATACAATTAGATCAATTTTGCATGTCTATATCTGGCAATAAAAATAAATTTTAAAATATTGGCCTATAACAAATAGCTAGATATGACCTTTTGCTTACAAAGCTCTGGATGAAATTCTTCTCAAATTAATGGCTTAAAAACTCACCAATTCACCTGCATTGAATATTCATTTTCAAATATTCATTTTCAAATATTCCCCTGGTGATAAGACGTAGTTTAGCAAACTTTCTATTTCTTTTCCTAGCTTGGTAAGGTTGCTGAGGCCAAGAACCTCAGCCAGGCATGAAGGAGAACACAGTGCCGAGCTCTTTTTGACAAAAGAAGCTGTTGTAGCTCTATCAACAGAAGTGATGCATGGAGCGGCCAGGGCAGGGCAGAGTGAGGTCTCTGTCATGGGCAGGTGGAAAGATGTGACAAAAGGAAGACATTGCCTCAGAGGAAGTAACTCAGAAGACACATTGCTTGTGGGGACACAACTCTAGCTGCACTCTGGGCTAAGCCCATGTTCCCTGTACCCAGTTCCCCATCCAACATTAGGACTCAATCAGGAATTCAGCCCTACATCACGCTGGCACATAGCTAGTTTGAGCCTGACTGAAGTCATCTTCTTGTAGGTTAACGTGTATTTTACACTCACCATTTTCTACGCACTATGAACTGCTATGAGGAGCAACTCTTTCAACAAACAGCAGGAGGCACAACTGCGATTCATATCCAGATCTTCTCATCAAATTCTGCTCCACTCTGACAGTGCTACAGTAGTCTGTGAATGTGACACCTCAAATGTATGTTGTGATTGTGCCAGCTTGAGGGTAACAGAAAAGAATTTAAAATTATTCTTCCAGTGAGGTGGTATAGACTAGAGAAAGGTTATTATTTTTCCTCTTTTTCCCCCAATAGTCACCTTTTTCATTTTCAAAATGGTATTGGCATTAAACAGAGACAGATAGATGATAGATAGATAGAAGATAGATAGATAGATAGATAGATAGATAGATAGATAGATAGTAGATAAATAGAGATAATGTAGAACTGGGCTGCTATCTTTCATCATGTGTTGTGGTTAAGCAGATAATTGGAGGGCCATGGGATCCTAATTGTGAAAACAGCCCTATGACCTTCTAAATCTGTAATTTGTTCAATTTCTTAATCTCTTTAAACCTCACTCTTCTCATTTATAAAATGAGTTGTAATAGCTTCTTAGCATTGTTTTGTGAGAAATAATAAAATTATTATTATTATTATAAATTGCTGGCATAAAGTTAATTTTCAGTCCTTCTAATGCCTGTTTAATCTGTATGATTGGAACTGCATCCCTGGAATCCATCTTTCCATAAGAAAATAAATACTTCCACACCATTTTTAATTTTTGTCCATCTCTCTCTACCCTAGGAAGAATTGGGAGTAGCACGGTGAACTCTAACATTCTTTGGAGTGAAAACTGGAAAATATTAACAACCATTTTATGGGCTCGAAATTGACCCCATGAGCTGTTCTGGTATTTTGTTGTGTTATTTGGCTTCATCATTTCCCACTGCATTTCATTGCCTACCAGGCTGGCAAGTTATGGAACAAGGAAAAAGTAAACGTTGGCCAAAGCATCTACTGGAATTGGCCACTCCTTTTAGGAAGCTTGTGGCTCCCTCTGTAATGTGCCGAAACAATCTCCCCAGGCAGGAAATCTCTTAGGCCACTAATTTGCCATCAGGTATCTAATAATTGAGCTGCCTTAAAGAAGACATGGCCTTCATTTCTTGGTCATTTTCCCTTTGCCTATCCCTGGATTTTAAATGGTGGTAACAAGCTCTGTTGAGCCATAAAAAAGAAGCATCTGACAAGAACTTCCATTTCCATTATCAGTGGTTTTACCTGGCTGGCTTAGGAGCAACAATAATTTCATTTGTGTGTGTATATTAAGGATTTGATATGGAGCCACAGTCCAATCATTTCCAAAATGAATTTAGCTATGTTATAGTAAATCAGGGAAATGAAGCATGCTTCATAAATTTCATCACTATTAAAATAAAGGTCACATTCGGGGGGGGCGGGGCAGAGCTGAAAATTAATGCCTAGTTTTAAATGTTTAGGGATTAAAAACTTAAATTACACAGCTCGATTCAGTTAATACTGAAATGCATAATTTGAAACACTGGCAGATTCAATACAGAGGATTCAAATAAAGAAGTAAAACTTTTAAATTTGCTTCAACTGATTATGCATGTAAATGACTTGGGAAGCTCTTTACAGATTCCTGGTCTCTATCCCAGGGATTCCTATTCAGTAAACTTGGAGTAAGAATGTTGTGACAAAAGTTCCCAGGTGTCACTGAGAATCAGAATTATAAATTAAATTACTGTATACTTCACTACATTCTCCTGCCCTTCTCTCTGATTTCTACTATCTTTGTAGCTTAGATGTTCCTCACCTCAGAATCTCGTAATAAATTCCATACTTCTTCGTTAGGATTTAAAAACTCTTGCATTGCTAGTCTCCATTATTAAATATCAAATTATCTTTTTGCTGAGCATCCAGTAAAACAAATCTAGATTTACATAAGAAGGAACTTTATCATAAGAAATGACTCACATAGAGAAGGAGAAAGAAGCACAAAGGGTGGAAGAGATTTCCTTACCCAACAGATATTTCGAGGGTAACAGGGTTCAGCATTTTCACTACCCAGTCTTTGTTCAACTTTGTCACCCTTTCAATAGTTACCAAGCTCCTACTATGCTACTGAAACTGTGATTCCAGAAATACAAACATCCCCAGAATCAAAAGGATTGCAGTCTAATGGGAGAGACAAGGAGTAAAGTTGCAGAAAGTACAATTTTCTTTTTTTATTGATCTGTAAGTCAGAAAGCAAGGGAAATTTGCTTTTGCTGTCTTTCTTTCCTTATTCTGAGTGCTTCCATCAAAAAGAAATACCCATGAGTTCAGGACCCTGTGTTCTCTGAATCTGATCCTTTCTGGTCTCCAAGAGGTCAGACCGTTTGCAGATCCTAAGAAGAAACAGCAGGGAAGACCTTATCAGAGAAATACACATGTCATGCCCTCAGTTCTGCTTGTCATAATCTTCTTCATGTATTTGGGGCCACTTTGGGGAAGTGGTAGTTACTCAGAAGTAAGTGACTTCGTTTGCTAAACCCAAGAATGGTGTCAGAAGACAAGATCCATTACTGAAATGTTCTCCATCGGATTTTTTTTTTTGTAAAATAGGTGATATTTTACTAAAGTCACTTTTAGTTGTATCATTCATGTGTCAAATACCTGAAGATTTAATTGGTGTGAATTCATCCACTGTGGTTGACTTCAAGCTACCAGCAAAAGCACGACATTAGTTTAAAGTGCACTCGGCCAGCTCTCACTGTGCGTTATGCGACAATTCAGCACAGCATGGCCTGGTATTTCAAACTCCAGAAAAAGGACACTAAAATTTATAGTTCAAACTCTGAAGGAAAAAAAATGGATGTTATTTATCAAGCCTCCTAAATCTCCAAGAGGAGCATTTTGCTAATTTCAAAGGTCAGAAAGAATGTCACATTGGCTGTGGAGTGTCAGTGTGTGGAAGATAGTCTGGGAAACATTCCAAAAATGGAGAACAGTATGTGCAAAGATGCACGAGAATGAAAGATCTAAGTAGAGGCAACTCTGTGGGTCTAGATTTCACATGCCTGAAGGGTAATAGGAAAGGATGAGATTGCAAAGGCAAGCTTCAGTGTTGCCATTGAAAACCTTGCTAGCTATGTGAACAAATGAGATCTTTTAAAATCTTCGACCACTCACCTGTAACATGGGACCTCTTTGAGAGGAGGAAAAAATAACAATATGGACTATATGCTGAGCCCTGAACTTGATGGAGCTGGACTCGGAGAATAATCCAAAGTTGGTTTCCCACTGCCAACAACTTGCTCGGCGTGGTTGTGTCCTCACTGGAGGTGAAGGCAATGAGAAGAGAAGAGAAGCAGTGAGGGATGGATGAGGGATGGCAAAGAAAAGCACCCAGGAGTGCAATGGTCACAAAGTAACATGGACGGGTGGTCTAATGGTGGTGCCAGTCTGCCCAGTGCTGCCGGTGTCTAATAGAAGTGAATGTTCCTTCAGTATTTATCCTGTGCCAGGTGCCGTGATGCATCAACACTTCACACACAGTGGTGCTTTCACACTTGGCACTGATTTTGAAAGACAAGTGTTTCTACTAGTGCCTGTTTTCCAGCTTAGGGATGTCCTGAAAGTCTAAGGGACTTCATCAAGGTTCTCCAACTGCATTCAAACCCAGGCAGGGTGCACGTTTGATCACTCCATTAGTATTGACTCTTACAAAGGACTTCAGTGAGCTATTATCTTTTAAATTATTTGACACGGAGTGTCACATGCTTGTGTATGTGTGTGTGTGTGTGTGTGTGTGTGTGTGTATTGGAGACTATCTGTCTCCAATCCACATAGTCCACTTTACTCATAAATTCTTTGTGATAGTAGATGCTGCTTACTTGTTTGTATCTAGGGAAATCAGGGTTGGGATGAGTTGACACAGTTCTAGTACAAGATACCAGGGATTGTTCAGAGCAGGATGAGAAGGAAGAGAAAACCATGGAAAATGATGGCTTTCCTATCCTTGGGAATCAACAGAAAAATCAAAACATGAATCTATGTTGATCATAAAATACAGGTGTTCTTATTTCAGTGTGAAGAGTTAGAACCTAGTGGATGTCTAGCTACTTATCAGCACAATTTGACTTCAGTTTTCAATTACCAAGGAGGCTGTTAGATGCTCTCAACACAGAACATTGACCTGATCGCATTTGCTATGAAGAGTATTCACCCTGATGTCAAGGTTGGGCATAATAGAAGATAGATTCAATGGAAGTAAAACTCTGAGAAATGATTGAAGTCAGGAGAAAAGTGCATCATTTCAGAAAATAATGGATAAGAAATTTTGAGAAACAAAATTAGGAGACTGGCCACAAGAATGCATAGCAGAGACAGGACTTGAGATAGGAATTACCATGTAGAATATGTGCATTTAGATGTCACTAGCTTGCTACAGGATAGTGTCAGGAACATCAGTCATGTAAGCCCATAATGAACAAATTCTCTTTCATTTATGTTACTTTCAGTCAGATGACTTCCAAAATGTATTAGAAATGAAAAATAATGGGGCAAAAAATCTATACACTTTAGAATAAGACCGGGTAATATACTAAATTTTCTCATCTATAAATAGTATCTATATCTATCCTATAAGGATGCTACGAATGTAGCAGAAATTAATCTACCGCATCCAGTATATGAATCAGAAGTTCGGGTTGTAGTAGACAGAAAAACAATTCAAAGAATCTCAGAGAGGATTTACTAGAAGAATAGAAAATAATCTTTAAGTGAACTGAACAAGAAGCTTCCAGAAAATAGACACTTGAGTAGTCTGGTGACCATGGAACAATAAGTAGTCAGAATCCTCTTTTTCATCATCCCTCTACTGCTTTCTTTTGACTTTCATAGACACTGTCAAACACAGTCATAGGCAGCACCCTGGCTCACCCCACTGTGATGTCATCACATTAATGGACATGATTCTCCTTCCTCACTCACAGTGTGAGAAATTGTGGGAAAGATGCCTTGCTGATCTGTATGCATCAGATGCAGCCATGATGGACAGGGAGGTAGGAAAGGACAGATCTTTTTTGAAAAGTCTTTGAAAGAATGAATTCACAGAAGCCAGTCAAGACAGGCTCACTACATCAGGAAGTGCTCACTACATCTGGATTACATCCATGACTGATGTTTCACAAGTGGTGTTGTAAGTAAGGTTTTGAGAACTACATGTTCTTCATAGTCTTTTTTATTGTATGCAAAAATAAAGCAAATTCTCATAACAAAATAATAAGAGGATAATAAAGTTAATATACTGTATCATTGTATTTAAAGTAGCAATTTAGAGTACAAGACATCAATCAAAGAATTCTTACAAAGAAGAAAAATATATATTAGTACAAGTTTGTTTTTTAAGAACTAAAAGAAACTAGTTGCATAAATGAGAGAAATTAGCATATATATCAAAATATTTTTGAAACAATGAAATAGGTAATTTGAGAAGCCATCTGAACCTCTCCTTGCTTCTTATTTATCTATCTTCTGGTTTGCCCCTCATTTTTATATATAGTTTAAGTTTCTCATATAAGAGAAACCATGCAGTGTTTAAGCCTGTGTCTCACTTAGTTCATTTAATATTATGTTGTCAAGTTGCATCAAGTTTATCTTTCTTTATGGCAAAGTAGTTCTCCTTTGTGCATAAATACTGTACTTTCCTTGTCCATTCTTCTGTTGATGGGCATACATGCTATTTTCAAGATCTAACTATTATAAACTGTACTGCTATAAATATGGGTATGCACGTATCCTTGTAATATGATCATTTTAACTCTTTTGGTAAAACATCAAGTAGGAGCATAGCTGGGTCAAATGGAATTTCTATTTTTAGTTTTTTGAGGAATCTCCACAGTTTCCATAGTGGTTGTACTGGCTTGCATTCTCCACAACAATATAGAAGGTTTCCTTTTTCCCTACGTCCTCTCCTTTGTAGGTATTGTTGATTTTTTTATGATTGCCATTATTTTGGGATAAAATGGTATCCTGAAGTAGTATTAATTTGTATTTCTAGAATGGCCAATGATGTTGAACACTGCTTTTCGTATTCATTGAGAATTCATATTTCTTCTTCTGATGAGTGTCTATTCATTTTGGCTGTCCATTTTTATTATGTCTTTTATTTTGGCAATTCTAATTTTGGAGAGTTCTTTATATATTATAGATTAGCCTATGTGTGAGGAATAGCTGGCAAAATGTTTTCCCATTATGTAGTGTGTCTTTTCACTCTGTTGGATGTTTTCTTTGCTTTTCAGAAGCTTTTTAATTTGATATCATACCATTTGTTGATTCTCAGTATTGATTCTGTGCCATTGAAATTCTATTCAAAAGGTTCTTGCCTATGCCGATGTCTTTAAGAGCTGTACCTATTTCATCTGCCAACAAATCAAGTGTTTCTGTTTTACCATTTACACCTTTGATTCATTTTAATTTACTACATGGTGAGGTATATGGGTATAGACTCAATCTTCTGCATGTGGATATCCAATTTTTTCCGGCACCAGTAATTAAACAGACTGTCTTTCCTCTTGTGTATGTTTTTCACCTCTTTGTCAAACTACAGGTTCTTATTCAATTATAAAAATTTACATTTATATTAGTGGTCCATTCCCTGTGGTCAGCCCATTTACCATGTTGATGTTGGTTGAATTCCAGAAGATGTCTTTATTAAGCAAGAAGGATCTATAATGTATCTTAAAAACACTCTAACTGTGGAATGGAAATAGACTCAGCTCATTCCTATCCCCCTCTAAAATTCTAACTGATAACAAAAGATGGGAATCACTAGAGGAGTCCAAAGTCTCAGGTTGATTAATGAGTGAGCAAGTATCTACTACTCCTCAAATGTATAACTTTTGTTTCACTTTGTCAGAGAAGAGTCCTTGAACATGTAGAGTAAAGGATACTTTCAGGCTCAGCTTTGAAACCCCCAGTGCCCCATGAGGGTACTGTATAAGGAACTGTATAAGGTCTATACCCTTGAAGTATTGCAAAGCTACAAGGACTCGGAAAGCTTAACAGACCAGATGAGTATGACGAACAGAGAAAGACAATGTCAGGAAAAGCAAGAAGGGAAGATCATGCAGATACCCACAGAGTCATGGGGAAGCAGGAGGATCACCTGTCCTCAGCATATTTACTCTGGACTGGAAACCAACACCTCTGCAGATATGACTCCTCCTGTCCTTGGGAGGACAGAGAAACAGTATAGCTTTCCTAGCCCTTCCTTGTATGACCAATAGACTGTGTGATGTTCTTTTTTCAAGGCTGTGATATAGGAAACTGAGAGGTAAAAATATCTTTTACTATCCACTTTTAACCTAAGCGATTGAAGAACTCCCAGCCTCACTTGCCCATCTGCCCTTCCTAACCCCTTTTGGGGGTTCCCAAGGATACCTCTCTTGAAGCCCAGTCCATCTGTATTACTTTAAGAAATCCTTGGAGCCGCTGCCAAATGTAGAGACAACTTTGCCATCTGGTCTCCTTCAGAATAATCTGGATCTCCTCATAGCCCAGGCCAGGGAAGGTTTTTCTGTCCATGCTTATTTTCACTTAGGACACTTACTTCACTCTACGTTGCCACTGAAACAGTACCTTTTGTTCCCAATGGTCTAAAAGGTTTTGTGGCTAGATAAGTACCATCAGCTCATCCTTCCTAGCTAGGACTTAGAGACAGTTGCGGGGGAAACCTGCATAATGACTAGCATAGCATTTGCTAAATGCAAAGTAATCTTTCTGACAATAATGTATAGTACATTTTTTGGGTAAAGATCCCATACTCTCTCACAGTAGGCTAGCCTTTCCACGAAGCAAAGTGCATGATAAGTAATAGTAAGGTGACACCACTATATCGTCACATAAACGGAAATACCTTTACTTTCTCATCCAGTGGACTCATCTTTGGCTCCTGGAATTTTTCATGTCCAATAGGTACCTTTCCAGAGGTTTCTCAGGGAAACCATGCTGACCTTCGAAACTTGGTCTATATAAATTTTCAGCAATCCTCTACCACAGAATGAAGAAACCGCAGAAGGACATTCTTTAATACGCTTTCAGAACATTCAAAGATTTCAACTGAGTACAGCAGGAAGGGATCCCATAGCTATTGCTGACTTGGAGCTTTTCACATCTTACATTTTGTTTCTTTAATGATGGATTCTGCTTTCAAAAGTTGCCACATCAACTTAGTCTGAAGTCGTATCCTAGATTTTAAAAAGATTATTTTAGATGTATTCCTTTAAATTCTGCATATGTATACAAATATGTATTGCTCCCAAGTTGCTGTGGTAATTAAATGCATTGAAGGGTTTTTTTTAAATGCTTAAAGATTTACATTTTCCTAATGAATACAGAATATTTTAAGATTTTAGTATTCATTAGGTATGATGCTTATTCTACAAAACAGCAACATAAGCAAATATAAGAAATGTCAGAGGGTTTTATAATACATTCTCCAGAGGCAATGGTGAAATGTACATTTTTCTACAAAATTATGTGGAATAGTTTCTATGAAGATAATTTTTTAACTTGAGAGTGAATTAAATTATGACAAACAATTTGTTCAAAGCAGGAATTATTTTATTCAGATTTTCCAAGTGTTCTAAACAGAATTTTCAATTTTTATCCACTTAGTAATGCAGTGTATGCTTGCTGCTAAGAATCTAAACCAAGTATAAAAAGATACAGGGAATATAATATCTTGCAAGACTCTTTTTCCCCTTACCACAAGAAAAATCTTATGACTATAGTAAACTGTCCTTGTTTTTTTATAGAACCTACATTTTCTCTTGTCTTCTGTTTGTTTACAAGGTGATTTTATACATGCATGACTTCTTACTTTTATTAGTTGAAGTACTTAGTTTTATTAATGTTGTCTTTATTTAATATCAAAGTCTAGATGAAATTATCTCTATGAATGCAGCATGATGATTGTTAATACAGTCTGAGCTTGAACTAAAAATTTATTTAAATTTTATTTTAAATTAGGAATTAGCATGTATTTATAGTCATTAAAGATTTCATATTCAATATATGCATATCATTTCTTTTTATATTAAATTATTATCTGCCTTTACATTTATTGCCTATACTATTGGTCAGCTTTCTCATTGCTGGGACAACACACCTGACAAATACAACTTAAGAAAGGAGAAGTTTATTTGGGCTCACAGTTTCAGAGGTTTTAGTCCATGGTTGTTTGACTCCATGGTGGAAACCCTTGTAGAAAGCCTTTTGGAACAAAGTAACTCATTTTATTGCACCCAGGAAGCAAAGAAAAAGAGCTCTCCAAGGAAAGGCCCAGGTACACATGGCTCCAAAGGTCATGGCTTGTGGTCCACCCAAGAACACCCTGAAGTGTCCATCACTAATCTTCTAGATGTCTCTCAAGCCAGTCAGGATTAATCTTTGTGACTCTCAATAAACAACAGTCTCACAAAGTTTCTTACTTATTTTTTAATATGGTTTTCAAAGAAATCCTTTACTTTAGATTGCATAATCTTCATTAACATGTTCTAGTTTTATACTGCAGGCAAGCAATATGAAATTAGATTATTTATTGTTTTGCATGAAACTTTTTGAATTCACATAGCAAAGCCCCAGTTCTCAAAGTTTTTAAAGATGAAGTCTTTTGGAGATAATTCAGTTCAGTTTCAGATGTAAGAATGAGATTTTTTTGAGGAAATTAGTGCCCTGTAAGATTAGGAAGAGAGAAGAATCTCTCTGCTCTCATCTCAAATGCAGGAAAGAGCAGGGACAGTCAAAATGACAGGTTGGCCACCTGCATGCTGGAAAGAGGTCTTCAAACACATGTGCATCGATATTATGAATGCGTTGATACTGAACTTCTTAGTACCAGAACTGTGAGAAATCAGTATCTGTTGTTTAAACTTATACTTTTATGGCACATGAACAGATAAGATACTCAATAATTATTTTATAACCACTACTGGAAATTTCAAAGAAATTCACCTTAAACGTAGAGTTATAACTAGAACTAGCATGTGCCAAAGCCACGTTATGTGCAAAGCAATCGCCTTTCTGGAACAGATCCATCATCTCCAGATTCAGCCTGACTCCTGGAATATCTCAGCTCTGACATGGCTGTCTTCCTGGGAGGCTTCTCCAAGAAACCCTACCAACCCCACAAACGTGGTGTATCTGAATTTTTAGTACTATTGCACGGCAGAATGGAAACAGCACTTTGGCAACCCTTTCATTCAAAGATTCCAGCTCTTCAATCAAAATAGCAGTCAGGCCTCAAGCAGCTATTAATGACTTAGAAATTTTTAAAAAATAAACATAACTTTTCAACTAGTTATAGCCTAAGTCTGTATGTGGACCTAGTAGTATCAAAAGGGCATAGTGTGGGAGAAAAAAAAAATGGTACTGGTTGCCCCAGGTAACAGAATCTGAAATTCATATAAGTGTATAAGGATGGAGGTGGGGAAGGATAATTAGCCACCACTTACCACCTTCAGTTTCCCTATTACTACAACTCAAAACTATTTGAATGTATTTAACACTTAGGTTATTCTTGGTGTATCACTTTGTACAACTGAGGTGATAACTTCCAAGAGAAACCAACTGAAACAAAAATAAGAACTGCAGCATTGAATGTAGTCCTTCAGGAGTTGATTGTTCTCCTTAGTGAAAAAAAAAAAGAAGAGCAAATAAAATAATAAATAAATATATATTAATGAATCTGCATGCTCCATTCAGTTGAATTGACAATTTTCTTATGAAGTTAAATGTTAAGGATGAGGTTAATTCTATTGCAAACTTCCAAATGGAAGCACTGTCCCAGAAAAGGCTATCTAAAGACATCTGTCACATCTCACGCTTATGAAACTTTGGACTGGAGTCATACCAAGTTAGTCAGTGAGCGGAACTTGTGACTAGAGGCCCAGCACAAGCAAGTCAGGACTGACTGAAAGACTGAGGTCTCTGAGCTGGAGAGGACCACTCACGCGGCCTTTCTTGGTGGGACCCAGTGCCTGATCTGGGCTACACCCTCCCACTGGCACGTGAAAAGTTGCTTGGGCTTAAAATGACTCACAAGATATTCAGCGATCCTGTAGAGTCTGTGCTTTTCTCTAACATCAAAGCCCAAGACAATTGATATGTTTTGTTACAAAGAAGATGATTTGGGCTGGGGATGTAGCTCAGCAGCACAGTGCCTGCCTGGCAAGTGCGAGGTTGTGAGTTTGATTCTTAGCAGCAAAATAAAACAAAGAAGATGGCTTAATTACCCTGTTGTCAGTAGCATCCATAGATGTGCACAGATAAAGCGATCTTCTTAAAGATGATTTGAGAAAAAGAATTTCCACTTGGCTCTCTTTTGTCTTTCGAAGTGTCTTTGGTGTCTGAAAGGCCACCATCAAATTTCCTTCTATGTATATTTCCCTTTTGTCAAAAGCAAATGACCTTTGTACCTGGTGCCTCCATGTGATTTATTTATCATTTATAAACTGAAGAATTTGCCAACTGAAGAAGAAGAAACTTCTGAAAGCTGGAAGCAGAGAATGAAGACAAAATCAGAAGATGTAAAGGTTTGGGGAGAAAAAGTGCACAGCAGTGATGGTCCTATACTCACAGCTGTGACAGTCAGTGTGGTGGAGTGGGACAGACTAGTTGGAAGATGAGAGTTCTGGTACTGGCTTTTAAAAAAAAATCAGCCAACACAGTAACTTTGTGCAAGGTCACCTTTCCTCTTTGGAACTATTTTTTCATACATGAAATGAAACTAATAATAACTATCCTGCACATCTCAGAAGACATTACTTTAGCAACACCAGATGTAACATTTTATGAAGACAAGAATAGCTCTGGTCAAAGTGCAGTCCTCATTCTGCTGAGATTCTCCCAATACAAAAATAGACATGAGAAAAGAGCATAGAAAGCATAAACTTTTGAAGTAGAACAGTAGCCTTGATCAATAAGAACCTATCGACCAACCACAAGGTCTCTCACAGTCTGGTGTGGGAATCAGAAGTGGAAGATACAATTCCTACCTAAGAAAAGCACTAAAGTATTGTGTTTGTGCCTAATATTGGTGAAAGATTTACTTATGGCAGAAACTGCTAAATCTTTCTCTCACCTGCAATCTGCATCCTACCTTATAAGTTTATAATCTGCAAATACAATAAGTTTGAGAAACAAAGCAGTTAGTTGCTCCCAAATTTTGAGTGGATGAAAGTCACCTTGTATAATCTGTTATGAAAGCGAATGAGTAGTATTTCCAAGGGTTTGGATTTGACTTGGGAATTTGCAATTGTAGCAAACATTCCAGGTCATCTGGAAGCAGGTAAGATGCAGACCACTACTGTTGAAGCTGCTTCATAGATTATACATATGAGATGCCAGGTGACATGGAGATCCTAGAAACTCACATTTTCTAACTCTATCTTATGGAAGGCTGCACCTGAAAAGATTGTTAAGGGCGTAGGGATCCAGGCTTATCTCTCAGTGACTCAATAACCTGATATGAAGCCTAGGAGCCTGTATTTTCTAAAAAGTTGTCCCAAGTGAATCTTGTGGTTAGGTAAATCTGTAATTGAAGTAAGAATGTTCCCTAAAGTCCAGTTGCCCCAGGTCTCAGGCTAAACTTCCATTCGTCCACCAGGGCCTTGGTAGGACCTGCCCTGGATAGTTCACTGCTCCATTCAGAAGAAGGCGAAGGCCTGCTGAGTTTTGCTCCCCCAGGCAGCTCTGTGAGAGGTCCCCAGCTCACTCTCAGAGCCAGGATGGATCCATCAGGTCCCCTGCTGGAGCTCCTCAGCAAGCTGTTCCAGGTGGAAATTGTAGAACAGAATGGCTGCATGTCAAGTCTGATGAAAGGCAAAAACAAATCCATGGAAACTGTTGTCACAGCCACCAAAACTGCTTAGCCAGCTGCAGGATGCAAACAAATACACTGAAGCATTAACTCAGGCAGAAGGTTCCAGCTCATTGAAAGCAGACTCATTTGTTTTCCATTACGGCTCACCAGCATCTACCTGGGCTGTGCTCACAGAGTTCCGGCAGTAGCATGACAGAGCCGGGAAGGCTGATGGATTTATGACATACGGTTCTGATGACATAATTACCAGGTCTTGCTTGCTGGGTTCCAGAAACAAGAGGCTGGGAACGAAAAGCAGAGGCTTCCTGGAAATTGAGCCCACTAGGAAAATAACAGGTAGAGGGCTCCTGATGAGAGAAGTCTCTGGTGGAATGTGTCTTTAGGCATCAGTTTTTCTTATGGGTGGAGGTGTCAGAGTTTGCAAAATGTTCTGCTGGATTCCAGCAGAAGGGGGTTCACATGCTAGCTGTGTTGCTTCCTGTCTGGAGAGCCATAGAATGCCATCTGCCTTCTCTGAGCCTCAGTGTCCCTGTTAGGAAAAATAACACAGGGGTTCTGGGACAGGAAACACTAGAAATGTAAGATTATGTTGCCATGTAGTTTAGTACTGGCAATATCCCTTGAAAAGCCAGCAACTCAAGACAAGACTATTTTTGAGAAATAGCATTCTTAGTTCCAGCTTTCTTTTATCCAAAGCAAGGAATCCCCTAGTATTACCATTGCAAAAATTGTGCTTTTAAATTTATTTCTTTTTTTTTTTCAGGTAAAGAGGCAAAAAGGAAGGAAAGTATCCATTGTAGTGCAAATTTTGCACTGAGAGAAAAGTTTTCTGTAAAGATGAGGAAACTACAAATCAAAGAAGTTAATTTTTGTGTACAAAATCACACAGCTTATTAGAAGCAGATCCAGAAGATTTGAGTTGTACCTAAGACAAAATAGGTATTCCTCAAATATATTTTTTTAACTGAAGAAGTAATAAACGTCCCTAAATTAAGAATTTTGTTTTCTTACTATGGTACACATTTTCACAATAACTTTTATTTATCAAAGTGTGCATTGAACTTATCTATTCAACAGTGTGTTTTTCTTTAACCACTGCTATTTGGGCAATCCTGCTGATAATGTAAAAGCAAACCAAACAAAATTTATCTTTTTGATAGCTCTGTGGTGTATGGGGGCGAGTGGTCCTGTATAGAAATTCCTATAACACAAGACTGAACGTGTTGAGCCCTTTGAAATTTCCAGGATGGCAGAGCAGGAGTCATGGATATCATCAGGGTCCGAAGGGTGTTTAGAGCTTGGCTGTCCAGAGATGGGAGGATGCTGAGGACACATTGATACATGCCCTGGAGATGGAAGTGCTTAAAGAGAAATTGGGTAGGAAGTTTGCAGAGTTAAATAGATGAATCCTCCAGTTTCCATGTGTATTATCTGGCAGTCATAGCTTCTATACAACACCCTTGAAAGGATGGACTTTAGAGAGACCTTCAATTTTCCTGCTTCAGGTGTTTTCTGCTGTTAGGTGGCTGGGGGGACAGAGAAATGAGCCTGCAAAATACTCACCCTTTAAGAACATGTATAGATGGCCAGGATGTCATTCTATAACCTCAGTCCATTTCAGTTTCCCCAACCAGCTGGAGTGCATAAGATGTCTATGCATTATTCCCTTATGACAGTGATCAGTTGCCACTGAAACATTAAGAAAGTTCCAACAGGGATAAAAGTATAATCTGCTGCTCCAACTTTTCTTTGGCCCGTCACCTCCATTTAATTATAGAGGTGTACAGGAAAGGTGAAAATGCAATGATGATAGCGAAACACATGGAGAAGTCAGAATTAAAATTCACCTCTAGAAAAGTATTCCTTTCCTGCCTCAGATTTGTGCAAACATTAATGACAAGACTATCGCATTACAAGGAATGTGATTAACATAATGCTGCTTAATGAATTAATTCCTCCAATGGATCCAAAGGTAAAAATGTTTTCCTTTCCCCTTAATCCTCTCTAATAGATGTAGATTTGGCAATAGAGGTTATTTTTTTCCCGCTTTATGCATTTATTAAAAGAATTCTCTCCTTATACAGAGATGTGTGAATTGAGAGTCTACCTAATTGCCATCTGTGCAAATGTGGACATTCCATTTTCAAAACCAGGGAAAGGACAAATTATTTTTTCAGTTTGTTCTCAGGAACTTTATGATCACATTAGGATGATTTGCTACTCTGAGATATTCGATCCAAAAAAAGAAAAAGTCATTTCTTGCCTTTGCCTTGAAGGGTTTTAGAAAATGGACACCTTACTTAGTTTTTAAAAGGAAAAAAAAAGGCACTAATATTTTGGAAAGCAATCTGTCATTGAATATCAAGACAGTTTTAAATGTTTGGTCCTTTTTACCCAGAGATTTTACCTTTGGAATGTATCTGAAGAAAATTAAATTATTCTAAATCCTGAGTTCACCAAAAAATTGTATGGACATTTCAGGAAAAGAAAAGAGAAAATAGTCCCAGTCTATATCTAGTAGACTGATCACAAATCCATGTGCAGGTTGTGTGTGAATGTGAGAGGGGACAGACGTATGGAGTATGGGCATCAAGAAGAGCACCAGCCACGTGAAGGGTGGGGGCACAAGTTTCCCAGTGAAGGCCGTACTTAAGACTAGGATGAAAATGTAGGTGAAAGGCAGACGGGGAAGTCTCTCTGGAGGGATGACAGGGAGGCAGAGCCATCATACATCTCAGGACTTAAAAGTGGCAGGGAAATTATTAAAAATGTAGTTCCTGGAGCACAGTGGAGAGTGAAAAGAGGCAAAGGGTAACTCTGGCCATACAAATAAAGATAGGTCATTAAGGGGCCTTTGTGTTTCAAATATGGAATATTGTCGCCCGTGGAGTAAGCTGATCATACTTTCGTTTTATGAAAGCATTTATCAGCCAAGTGCACCACAGATGTGCAAAACGTTGACAGATGGTAGGCAGAGCAGGTGGGTTGTGAGAGAGAAAGAGAGAGAGAAAGAGAGACTAAGACGGTAGTGTTCATGGTAGGAAAAATGAGCACTATGGAAAGAGATAACGAGTGTATTAAGACACTGACAGAATAACGTAAGGGTGTCTACTCCTTGGCCTTTGTCTCTAAGGCCAAGAAAGTGTTGCTTTTATTCAAATAAATAGAAAATATAGAAAGGGAGCCATTTGGGGACCATGACTGAGACTATGCCATATAGTCACTGAACCCATTTGTTTATTTTCCTCCTGGAAGAGCGAATGGCAGATGTAGGTACTGAGTTCTAACCAATGAAATGGGGACAGTGCAGGCTTTGCTATGTTCAGTTCTATTTCCTAAAATATCCCAGATGTACCACCTTATTTTCTGCTCTTAGCTGTCAAATGGGGAGACTGAGTGAGTTCTGGTGCCACAAGATAGAAGCAACCTGGGACTCTAAAGAGAATCTCCCAGCACACATGAGACCACAATGTGAGTAAGGACCAGGCCTCTGTAAGATGGACCAGGGAGGACTGGTCATTGTCATAGAAATTGCTCAACACTGACTTACTCAGAAATTAGTAACTTCCAGTGGAAGATTAGCATAAAAACAAAACAAAACAACATAAACTAATAAATAAATTGAATTTACATTCCCATTCCTTTGCAGTCCATTGGCATGTGACAGGAAGCAGGTATGGCTCGTTGGACAGCTGGAGACCCTTGCACAGAGTGGCAGGCACATCATTTGGGAAAATTACCACCATGATTCGGAGTCAGACTGTGTTCCTCATGATCCAAAAACAGAGGCTATGAACAGATTAATTAGTTTATCACTGGGAATATTTGGCAAGAATTAAGTAAAATAAAAAATAACTCAGGAAAGAATTGGGCAATTGGCAAACAGAAAAGAAAGGAAATGCCAACGTCAGAAGTTCGGAGTTGTACTAGGTTGGAAAAGCCAACTAGTCCTAGGCTTAGGAACGTAAAAGATGCAATTTTAAAAAAGACTTTCTGTGAATGACCCAGGACAATTTCTCCATTGAACAAAAAGACTCAACCCTTCGAAGAGCAGCATACGGATGAAGGGGGTGTGCCTCCCCACGCATGGTTTCAGAACACATCCAGGTATCAGTAACCCTATGCTAGAGAAAGAAGACACACAGCACAGAAGCAAGGCAATAAATCAGAGTGCAGAATCATGGCTCAGGGAAGAACTTTGGGAAGCATATGGGACTGGCTGAAGAAAAATAAACTAGCAGCAAAGTTCATAAGAAAATTGTTTTGCCAAAAAAATGAAGCTAGAATAATAATAATAATAGAAGAAAAGAGAGAGGGTTTGTCCAAGACTCAAAATAACACTGCATTTGCTATTCTTCCTTGAGCAGAAATCGGGATGAAGAAGTGGTGAAGATCTCTGAGAGGAAACTCCCATCCCCTTCACATGTGGCCAAGGCAAGTCATAGATATGAAAGAATCTAGATGATACCGGGAGCTGTGGAGTGAGCCGAGCAGGACAGCGCCTCACTGAAGAGTGGAATGGGGACCCAGGGAGGAGATCCTCCTTTCTCTTAAGGTAAAAAACTTGCAATGTTTATATCCAGCAAGAGTTAGACACCAATGATAGACAGAGAGCTGTCAGGTGCCTTCTTCTCTTCTGACGAGTGCCCAGTTGACTGCAGTTCTCCTGCACTGTTCCGTATTAGTTGCCCGTCCCCAGTGGACCCAGTGGTCAGTGAATCAGCGGAGTAGCTTTGGCACTTGGAGCTGTCTCTCTTCACAATGCTCCTTTGCTCTGATTCCTGACCACCACGAGTGGCACAGCTTTGCTCCTCCAAGCCTGTGTTGCTCCCATGAGATTTCCGTCTTGGAGCCAGCCGACCATGAATTAATAGCCTCTAAAGTCACAAGCCAAATTAAAACTTTCCTCCTTTAAATTGTGGGTATCAGGCATTGTGTCCCAGCAGTGAGAAAACTGAATAATACAACATGGAAAAAGGCCAGTGGCTGTTTTGTGAATACAGTGTTATCCGTGCTCCCCTCAAGATGCAGGATTCAACCCTACCTCAACTCAAATGGTCCAAATACTCAAGAATGCAGGTATCTGTGCCCTTCATTACATTCCTGAGTGAGAAAGTGGACATGTTGGTCTGCTCCTCTCCTGCATGTGCTGGTGGAAAGAGAACTGGAATGAGCTACAAACAATTTGTTTTATCATATAGAGATTATTTGTAACTTTAGACAGAACCATTGGGGGAGAAAGGAATAGGCAATAAAACATGTTTCAAGGCATCAAGAAGAGGGCAGATATTTCAGTAGGGAGAGGTTACTAGATAACTTGTGAGAAGGAATGGTAAAAAGGATCCAAGCTCAGCTCTGAGTTTTCAGGTTCAAGAACGGCATGAGCTAAAGAAGAAAGAGATTGCATTTGAAGTGGTCACTAGTGAGAACCTAATAAAGGACCTCTCTGCAAAGCAAGAAAGCCTCCAAGGGCAAGTGAAGACAGGAATGGCAGGAGTTTTCACGAGAATCTGGCAAATAGACTAATCACAGAAGCTGTGACTCTGAGAAAAGGGATGCAGTCACCCCTGAGAATGGGGATGCGAGGCTCTGCCTCCTTTTTAAGGAAGTTCTGCAGAAGTCCATAAGGACATGCAACATGTATTCCTCCCCACAGTCCAGGAAAATTGTTAGAGTCTGTCTTCAGGGACCCTTGTGGTGTATCTATGTCTTTATTTCCAGTGAAAGGGCTATGAATGTGAGTGTTACTGCCAGGTGCCACCCTGAATGAGGATTCTAGGGGAGGTTTCAGCCCTCTGCTGTCTGCAGAGGAACAAGACACTCTCAAATCATGGGTGCTGTGGTAATCTGGACTGTTGAGAAGGACACTAAGGACACAGCCCTGAGCTGCCCTTCACAGAGCATGCAGTATGGGCAAAGGCAAGCAAGCGGTCCTTGCTTTAAGTCACTAGGAATCATCTTGACCATGTTCCAAGAAGGCCTGAGTGACTGATAGACACCTAAATGAAGACTTTAAGAATGTGAATGAACTACAGGAGTGAGTTTACCAAGGTAAAAATAGAAAGTGGGAGAAAACATCTCTACTGAGAACAGCACTAAAATTGTGTTCGATAAACAGTTGAGAAAAGCAATAGAACCAGAGATGGAACACTTAAGTTTCCATCTTTTATTTGTCTTCTTAACTGACTCCAGACACAAGACAAAACTTTGATTTCAATTACATCATTTGCAAATGAAGTCAATAATCAAATGTATCATTAAGGTCTCAACACTAAACCAAGAGCACCTCTGGTCAGATCCCGGCTCTGACTCTCAGCCTTTAGAGATGGTTGGACAGTCACAAAGTTTTCAGTTCCTCATTGGCAAACCCAGCAAGCCAGATGAGTTTTTGAAAGGATAAAATACAATGGTGTACGTGTGTCCTTTAGTCCAAGGCTTTGCATTGTTTGCTCAATAATTATTATTTCCTCCTATTATGATTTATTTCATTATCATCATCAGTGGCTCACAGCTGTGAAAATCTGCAACACATTTCAGATGGAAATTATCATAATTATTTAGGTTTTCAAACGTTTTATTTTTTGATTCAGGACATAATGTCCAAGGACATGTAGGCACAGATGAATAGCAAAACAAGAAACTTAGAGCTAGTATTTCATGCTCCTACCACCTCCTAAAATGTAAGATTAAAGACAACCAGAGATGCTCTTGTATTTATAAATCTTTTGGTTAGTAGCTTTCCACTTACAAGTCTTCAGCTTTTTAACATTCTTAGGTCTCATAGCTCAGAGCAGAGTTGAGGTTTGCCAAGAGCACATCACCAACACTTGGCCTTCGTCCGTTCTTGTAGAATGGTCATTGGTGAATTTATGACCGAAGAGGTTTGTTTTTAAGACTTCACATTTAAGGTTTGCACAACATAAGCTGTTGTAAAGTAGAACTTGAGAACTCTGTGTATGTGAATCTCCTTTTTCCTCATCTATCTAGTCAATGACTATGGGATAGAAGATAATCCAGCCTGCTGTGTAGACACATGGCTGTATTTCTAACACTGTGAGGAGAGAGGATGATCCCAAGCTCAAACCCAGCTTGGGCAGTTTATTGACTTAGCAAGATTGTCTCACAAAGTAAAATATAAATAAAATTTTAAAAGTCTCAGGATGTAGTTGAGTAAGACCCAGATTTCAATCACCAGCACTAAAGCAAAGATAATTCAGTGTTACATAAGTAGGATGGCTATTTCGATAAATCCTCCCATCAAGCATTGGTTTCTGCAAATGAGAAGCCAACTTGATCCTACATTTGGACCATCCCTATTCTAAACTCCTGTTGCTTCATCTGCTTCATGATAGTTCCTTTGACATGAGTTGCTGTTTCTACTGATTGTAACTGAAGGACAAAGGTGAGGTTTTATCCCTAAGGTCCTTGTAACACTAATGGCATATAGTAGCTGTTATTTAAGACATTATGAATGAATTAATTGATTTTGTACCCAGAAACACACAGTGGCATTCCTGGGTAAATCTAAAAACTAACATGCTAGGCAGGAAACCTTATAGATACTGAAGTTGGATTCTTTTTCACTGATGCTTATGCTCGGCTTTATTGATTATTTAACAGCCTGAGAAACTTGGCACTGAGCTGAGTTGGTAGGTGATTGAGAACTAGAATTTTCTCTACATGTTTTGAAAAACTGTAATACTAGTAAATATGAGAATAAATATTTCATTTTGCTCCTTCCTGTTGTTCTGATAACCCATTGATTGTATGTAATTATTTCAAAGTTGTTTCATCAATTACAAATTATGTCTGGGAAATCAGATGATACCAATAGAAGTGTTCAGGATTATGGGAACAGAAAAATCATGAGTTTTTTCCATGTGAGTTACTGAGGAGAACTACAGACATGCTCACTTACACACAGGCAAGGAGTTTGGACAAATTCTCCAACGGGGCCTTGGAGATGCCTTGGTAGGTGCATCAAGACAAGTTTAAAGTTTATAATCCCTAATGTTTCCATCCAAAGAATGCCTGACTTTAGTTGGATTTATTTGTATTGGCTCATTTTTTTTTTCTCTAACCAACACTGTAAAGTCGATACAATTAAGCACCTCATTTTGGAGAAAGAAAAATGAGGAACCGATAGGTGAAGCAATTTGACTAAAGTGACACAGGCAATTGTGAACAGAAATAGATTGATGTTTATGTAGGCCTTGTTCCAGGTGCCTAATCTTTCTCCTACCTTGCCATGGAGCCCTCACTGGTGGAAGAAATTGGGGATGAAGGACTACCTTTCAGAACTCCCAGATAGATAGATAGATAGATAGATAGATAGATCTGATATAAGTGTTTCAAATATATTTATTCATGTGTTTGCCATGTCTGACACTCAGGTATTACACATGCCTTTTTTGTCAAGAAGTATGTTTTACAGTCAGACTCCTGAATGCATAACCTTTTTATTCACTTCCTTACACAAACACTGCTCAACGGTAGCAGTCATCTCTCTAGGGGAATGGCTTGCCCAACATACCTACCTAAGATGCTTGACTTTGAATGCTTTTGTGGATGCTTTGTTTCCCTCACTCATTTTTTCTAAACATTGCTAATTATCACCTGCATCTCATCAGGTCTCTGGAATCAATGGAGAGTATGCTAAGGCATTTTTTGGACCCAAAGTCCTAGCAGATCTATTAATTTGTCTTTTGGTTTTGTTGCCCTCTTCTTCCCAGTGGCACCTCCAAAGTCAGTGAGTTATATTTCAATTAATCCTTATCACTGGGACAGACTCCCTACTTTCGAACATTGCACATTTTCTCAATAATTTCTTCAACAAACATATAGTTAGTGTTTGCTATAGGCAGAGCCTTAAGAGTGGAGAAAGCATGAGAGACCAATAAAGAGAGAATTCCAATGTGGTGTGAAAGACACATCTGCAGAATCTCTGTGGGGCCACAGAAGAGGACAGCAGCAGAGCACCAGGGGAATTACCTCAGAAGGCTTCCACAAGAAGTGTACCCACATCGAACTGCAGAGCCTATATTCAGCTTGAAAGATGAAAGAAGAGATCAAATAGTAGGACCAAGGAGGGAACCCCAGGGGAAGTGTGTGGATCTTTTTATTTTAATCTTCATTCATTCAGTGAATATTGGTTCATCTACTCTGTACCATACCCTATCTGAAATGTCTGGAATACAAGACGAATACAAGAATCCAAATCTTTCCACATCTCAAGGATCTTACTGCTGAGTGATCAAATGCTGGAAACGAAAATTACAAGTCATGCTCAGAACACATGGCAGGGCTGATGAAGACTTGGTCTGGATGCTTTTACAAGCAAGGTACAAGCAATCTCCAATGGGCTCCAAGGGATTCAGATGCAAGGGAAAGGGTGAAAAGAAACAAAGATAGTATATTCCCATATCAGATGTCAGATCTCCTCTGTCAAGTCAGAAAGATGGAAAAAGCTGGAGACAGAGACCAAGCACTTCACTCTCACTCATCTGAACACATAAACAGCCCCCAGTGTGGGCAAGGAATGAAAAGGCAAAGAAATCCACATTTTGTGTCTTGGAGCTCGCTTCTTAGCAGATGAAATTTTTATATAGCAAGCACAATTCCAGAAGGTTTTCATGGACACAGAAACAAAATAATGCCTTTGATCTGCATTCCTGAGAAGTAACAAGGTCCCACTAAGGTAGTTTGAATGGGTAAGTAAAAAACAGTACAGAACTGGTATTTGTTAAATCCGAGGTCTAGGTAACATCTCATCCAGTAAAGAGACGCATCTAACACAAAGAAGAGGGGATTAAATATTGATCAAAATGACTGCAAAAATATCCTGACTCAAAATGAAGAACACGAAGTAAGATCATGTCACTCGCATGTGTCCCCAGTGTACTCACTGTGCAGAACAGGTGATGTGAATTTGACAATAAGTGTGCTCTGAAATATGTCACAACTTTTATCTGACTTTGCAGTGGCATTCCAGAATCATCTCTTGGTGAAAAGACATTGCCCTTGTTCCCCTCCAGCAAAATCATATTTTTGGAGAGAGGGAAGATTATCAAGGGGCTAATTATAAAGAGTTACAGAGCGAGGGCAAGAATTCAAGAGCTGAGTTGTCAGGGTTTGTGAAGGTGCTATGCCCTGACAGCATGGTCATCATCAGGAAGGGGGACCATGCCTCTTAGAAGGCTGAATGTTCAGGCTTTTTGTGGAAAAACCAGCGCAGGCTCACAGAACTCCTCTTTTCCACACAAAAGAATACTTGATCATTTAAAAAAGAGAGAATTTAATGCTGTTCCTGAAACCAAACTAATTCTTTCAAGAAAATAATGTAGTTTTAGATTAGATCAGAAGCAAGGATAGTGTCACAAGTGCAATGGATTTTAAAAATTTCATTTCCATAAATACTTCTGGGAAACTACACAAAGAATTTGAGTTATTCTCATGCAGTTTTTCATTAGAGAAGAGTTTTTGTGCGTTTTTCTACACTGAACCTGTTTCTGGATGAGGTTTACTAGAAATGAGTAACACACAGGTCCTTTCTGCACAGGTCATTGTCCTTTGAGGAGTAGATGAAAACACAACCAATTGTTCTCGTGTGATGCGAGGAAGTTCATACTACTGGGAATGTGCATGAACTCTGGGCTGCAAAGACCGGAAATGTGCACATGGATACTGACTCTGGGCTGTGGAGAAGAATGGAGCAAGCAGCCCACCCAGGGGATGGCATGGGAGTTTTCTGGAATGGTGCCCCAAAGCAGGGGTAGGTTCCTATACATTAAAGAGGGAGAAGAGGTCAGAATCAAAAGGAAGCAGCAGAGAAAGAAGAGAAACGTCCCAATCAGCCGGCATCATCTGCAGAACTAAGTCAGAGGGTCTGCTTGCTGGCCTGCCAGTCAGATCTCCCTGCACATGAGCACAGGGCAGGCCCTAACGAACAGCAAGACAGAGCAGGAAGGAAGGGACCGCACCCAAGTGTCCGATGCACTGTTTAACAGCTAAGCTTCGAGGCATTGACACGTGCAAAATAGTTGTCAGTGAGGCTGGGAAACCGGGATTCCAATCACTGGGATTGAAGGAAGCAAGGCTAACAGCACAGCCGTGTCTGGTAGGATCTGTCACCCACACCTGATTTTTCAAATCCCATCCCTTGTATACCAGTTGGACTTGTTACTTAGCCCCTTCAACCTCCAGGCCCTTTTCCTCTGTAAAGCAGAGTCAAGCCAACGACAGAAGTTTCTGCGATGACTTGGTTAGAAAAGCCATAGGACGCTCCCTTGGATCAGGTACTGGAAGCCCTTACAAGAGGAACCGTGGGCCATAGCAACGGTGCTGCTGTCTACAGGACAGGGTCTACAATCCCTGTGGTCTTAAGTGGCATTTATATTATGATTCTTAAAGTTAACAACTATGTATTGCATAGTATAGAATTTTACTGTCTATGAAACCAGTGTTTTCCTTTAGATTGGTCCCCACCAATATGGACGCTAAGTCTGAAGTTCTATTTTTTTCATTACAAGCATAACAGCAGAGTTTCTATGGAGACGCGATGAGCACCACAGAAGGAATTCTGAAGCTGGCTCGCAGATATATGAAGTGAGTCAAGCCAAACTCCACAGTGGCTTTAAATAAAGGCTGTTGGAAGTGATGCTGATGGGCGAAGGTGGAGGTTGGAAATAAGTCCATAATTAAGTGAAGGAAAGAGAGGTGCAAAATATTTGGTAAGAGTCAAGAGGACTCAGTAGATTGTTCGTAGGGAGAATAAGAGGAAAAAAGGCTCTGCACGATGATAAATCCAAGCTGGCGGCATCCACAGAGACAGCGAGGGCCCACAGTCATTCAACCATTTAGAGAATGCAGAGATAAAACCGCTTCAACTCTGGTTCCTCTTGTGTTTGCCGTGTCTGTCGGACAAAACACAATGAGTTAGATACCTGTGGGCTTGGAGTCCACAAAGCGACGAGGCTTAAATTAAATGTGAATATCTGGGAGCGTGCATTCGTGCTACTTTGGACAGATGATTAAGCACTTTCTGGGTACAGGTGTGATGGCAGACCATGGCTACACTGCTTTATGACACCATCTGTCTTCCCAGAGCTAAAGAATTTGGAAGAAGAGAAAAAACCCAAGCAAGTAATCACATACAATTATATATTTACCATCATAAGTGGTGTTAGGAAGGAAAAAGACCATAGAAGACTGAGACCCTCTGAGGTTCGGCATGGCTCTGACAGAGAGAACAGTACAGCAAGATGCAGGGCTGAGAGCAGGACGTGGCTGTAGATTCAGGTTGGAACCAACAGTAGCTTTGAGGGCCTGTGATATAAAGGGTAAAATAAAAACAGCTTTAATAGACTAAAGATAGGCCCTGGACGTAGCCGCCTGCAATGTGCGAGCTTCTGAGGGAGCCAAGGGAGTGCAGAAAGGGAGGCACAAGAAGCATCGCGAGAGTGTAGGCTCTTGGAACCCTGGTAGCTGGGAGCTTCAAGGAGGGGGACGACAGGGCCCAGTCAGATGTCTCCCTGAGATGGGGCCACTTTTGGCTTGGAAGAGCTACGCCCACATAGCCTGGATTCAGTGGGGAATGAGTGTTTTTCTGGCCACATCTCCCAGTTTCCATCTGTCCCCCAGTACCCTGGCTTCGAGACGCCATGAGTAAAAGTGGGGGCCTTACTTATAGGTCTTGTTTGCCCCAAAACCTTGGAAGCCTTGTCCTTCCTCTGTGACTGTCAACTTCTTTATCTGGAAAACAGGCATAAAATAGTGTCTCCTCATTATCAGGCAAGTGAGCAGTGCTATATAAAGAAAAGAAGGAAATAGGAATGGACAGACAAGAAAGAATGCTAGCCCGCATATGTTTGCTGGCCAGCACTTAGAAATGGGAAAATAAAAATGATGTTCATTCCCCCTCCTGTTTTGTCTCATTTTATTTATGTAGCACCAGTGAAATTTTCACTTTAAAGGGAAATTAGAGGCAAAACATATAAAAACCAGTAAAGTTCTCTGAAATCCAAAGGCAAAACTAGCATTCTCCTCTTCCGAGCTGCCGTAGTGCTTTATAAGTGCTGCAATTATATTATTAATCATGCTGGATGGTAATTTTCTTCCATGCATCTCAAGAAGAGGAACTGTATTCTTATTTGGATTTGCATTTCTAAGGACGAGGGATGTGTCATTTTCTATCACAATGAAAACCTATGATATGCGATTGACAGAGCTTATGGAAATGCAACCATTTCAGACATTTTATGTTGATAACCTAATGTAGCTCAGAGGGATGATTTGATGTGCTCAAGATTCTCTAGTGCACTGTAGCAGGGCTGGGACCCCATGCCCAGGCACTTTGAGTTTAAGTTGCTGCTGCTTTCTATGTCACTATCCTGGGAAATAAGAACTTGGAAAAAAGATAGCACCAGACAAACAGAGACCTGGGTGTCTGATTAAAGGGAGAGAAGAAGGATGAATGAGAAGCATATGACTCTGTTTCTACCTCCCTCATATGCCATACTTCCAGAGCAAAGTAGGGACACAGTTCAGAATTATCTTCATAACAAGGACAGGTCCCCTTTTTTACTAGTATGTGTTAGTGATGTGTAAAAAGTACACTCATGTTGGGTAACTGGTACATATGCAAATCACACCTTGTTCCTCTTCAGTTCTCTTTCCCCTCTCCTTCCTCCTTCTCCTCTCTTCCCTGCATTCCCTTCCTATCTCCACATAGGTCTATCTCTTTCCTGTGATCGGTCTTTTATTTGTATAAATAAGTGTTCAAAGATTCAAAACCAGAAATGTCAGGTAACAGTTGTCTCTGAGGAGGGAAAGGGGAAACAAGGTGAAATGCTGTTGGTAATGCTTATTAAAAATTAAAAGAAACTGGATGAAATGATAGCATTTGCTAAGTGTATAGGTGGCGAGGTTGTATTCCATACTTTGTCTAAATGGTGTTTGTTTTCAAAGAAGTGAAGCTTCCCCCCACATCCTCCCCTTATGCATGCAGACAGAAAGTAGTAGGAACTAAGGACTGTCACCCTGCACCATGCCAGGTGACAAGTTAGAATGCTAACTGCAGGGGAGGGGACTGAGATTAGAGACCAGAAGTCATGCAGAAAAAAGGCAGGGCATTAGGGAAGAGAGTGTCAGAAGGATGAAGGGAAGGTCGCCTCTTGAGAAGCGCCACAAACTGGAGAGAAAAGACGGCCATGTCATGGAAACTACTGCTGTTCCTTTGAGATTCCTCAGCATTCTGGAGGCAGAGGGTCGGCCACTCAGGAGTCGATCTTTGTGGCTAAAACCTTTCTTGAGCTTTGGTAAAATTCAGATGCACTCCAGAAAAATCAACTAAAACCAAAACTTCTCCCATACCACTGTTTTAATAGTGATAATAATAACAATGTACCAATGGTGAATACTTTATAAGTTTTAGCAAGAAAAATGAGAAGATACGGCACAAAGCTTTGAGACCGTAGCACTCAGATCTTATAGACCTCACCAAGTATCTGTTTTGTGATCACAGTGCCTACATCTACATACTTAGATTTTAAGAAGTCATGCTGTTTCCTCCTTTATTCTAGGAAAAATGAACGCTATTGACTCGATGCTACCACCTGGTGGTCATATGTCATAAATCATCTGAACTGCTAAACTAGAGGTAGGTTTTCCTTGTTTTGTTTTGTTACCTTGTTTGGTTTGGTTTGGTTTTTATTTCTTTGGTAAGGTTGTGGTTCCCCTGAGTAGAAATGGTGACTGACATTCACTGGGAAAATCCTTTGCTTTATCTTACAAGATATAAGTTATTTTCAGTACTTTCACCCATTTAATTTTCTCAATCCAATGAAATAACTCTCCAGAAAATAGAAAATAGGCTGAAAAAAGAATAGAAAATATTGCAGAAAGTCTTGGGGCAGGGTACTCCAGAGGTGAAATTTAGATCAGAATTTCTGATTTTACAGTCTTTTCTCTTTCTACCGCACATCACAGCCTCAATGATATTTGACTTTGCCTTACAAGGAAACGAACTGATAAATTGACATTCCTGGAAATAATACTGGTATTCAAAATGAATGTACCCATTCATTCATTCATTCATTCATCCTTTCATTGAGAAGTGAATATTAGGCATCAACTGTTCCCAGAGCACTTTATTAGGTCATGACAGGGGTAGAAACCAACCACGTAATGTCATTTACTCAGGATTTAAGTTTAGCAAAGGTGACCTCATTGAAATCTGGATTATTCTAAGAAGTGGTAGAGAGGTAATGATGGCCACTGTGGGACATTCATGCTATAAAAATGATCTTCTGTAAAATAATTGAGCAGTGAATTTAATGATGTGCAGCAGTCTCTGATCTCTAATGTAATGTTTAAGCTACTGCCCAAGCCTTGTGGGTGCTCAACCTGCTTCCCTGTAGAGCACTGTTAGTCAGTTTAATTACTACTCATACAACAAGAGAAAAGACCTGAAATCTTGGAACTTACTACAATACAAATGTAGTTTTCATTTGTACCATAATTTGATGTGGATTCGACAGCTGTATTTTATCTTTTCCTTCTTCACGTCTAGAATCTCCACCTGTACTGCCTGATCGCCGAGGTCACTCCAGCGTGAACAGAAGAGAAAGGAGGTGCCCGGTTTAACAATCACTTTTGTTCTCAGTCCATTAGCAGAGTCGGTCATGTGGAGAAGGCTAAGAAGGAGAGCACAGGGAGATGCCATGAGCCTAACTCACACCAGGAACGTGAGCTGGGGTCTATAAATTTGTTCAAATCCTGACTTAACAAGAAACTCAATTTATTGAGAGGCCCTAATGAGATAAATGTCCTCAGTGAGCCTCAGCAGAGTAAGTTGGAAAGGGAACAAATGGAAAGAAATGGGAAAATATCTTACTGGTTCCAAACCATTAGCATGCAGCAAATCTCCGTATTTGTAAGAGCCCATTATGCTTCCTTTGATGTTGCTGATGATGCTGTGTTTTATTAAAGTAGAAATTATTCAGTGACATTATTCAAGCACAGTAAATAGATATGTTTGGGGGACCATTGAGTTAAGCATAGGAACAACTATATTGGGGTCTTACAGTTTGAGAGAAAGACAGCACTGAATTCTGAGAAGAGAATGGAAAAGTGGGGACCGATTGCTGAGAAACAGGGTGGGGTCAAGGCATAAAAACTGACTAAGCAAAAGCACCAGAGGTTAAGGGGATTTAGCCAAACCAACCTAACAGGATTCCTGCTGCAGACAAGCCAGGGAGACCAGACAGCCCGTGGAGAGGCAGGTGGAGGATGACGAGCCTGATCAGACTGTAAGGATGGAGACTTTCTCTGAACTGATTTTGTGGGAACTTCTAAATCAGATTTCAGGAGGAAGTGTTCAGGTGGGACAGAAGCCTAACTAAGCTCAGAAGCCTGACTAAAGTCCGGCCAAGCATGGAATCCTTGTCTATTAGCAAAAGACAGATGTAAGAGTGCATTTTTCTATGTTGTGCTTGACTTGAACATAAGGTGTTGTTAGGAACCATCTTGCTGTTTCTTTGGAGGTAGGACAATATTGTGTAACTCCTGCACTGGTGGCTTTCCTAACCAACTCTTACTGCTTTACGGTTCTTGTTCTCACAGTATTCCCTGGTTGGACACACTTCATTGTGCTGCTAACTTGTCGTGGAGGAAGCTGGCAAAGTGGTAAGTAGTTTCCATTTCCATTTACCACCCTCTTATACTTGCATTGAGGAGGGGAGGCTGCAGCTCTCCTACTTTTCCAAGAATGAGACTATAAAAATGAGTCTCCTACTCTTATAAGAATGAGACTATATTAGCAAAACAACAGCCCAACAAGTGATATGCAGGCATGTAGTGTGTTGTGTACGTGCTTTCACCATCAAGCAGTTCTTTCCCTTGTGAAGCAAAGAGCAGAAAGCTTTAAGATAAGTTTAAAAAGTGTCACTAATCCTCATGTGCAGTCTGGGGTGGCTCAGCGCTAGAACACTTGTCTAGCATGCACAACTCACACGTCCCTGGGTTCAGTCCTCAGCACCACACACACATACACATGCAAGTCTACATTTTGTAGACAATGAAGAGAAACATTAAGCAAAGTGTCGAAAGTAGAATGACTGTATGCTAGGAACCAGGTCAATTAATACCTTCTTATTGTGCTGTCTTTTGTGGTTTTAAAGCAGGTGTAAAGAACATTGATTTTTAAATCTTGTAATGGAATTCTAGCGTGATTTTCTATGGCACTTTAAACTTTACCTTCAAAAGCTTATTAACAGGAAGCACTGTAATGGATTACTAGTAAACGCCTTGCACTTACTTGGTGAGACATTAAGAAGCTGTAAGTACAGTCGGCCCAGGTATCAAATTCTATTGTGTGAAAATGTTTACCATGGCAAAAACATGTGAAAATTGTACATTAAAAAAAAAAAGACTCAAGTACAAAGCTACTAAGGCAAGTATATGTAGGCCTATAAAGTATGAAATGTTTAATAAAAAGTCTGGAGTAAACTAAAATGAAGCATTCGTTGTCTTTGTGTTAAAATCCTGGGATTGAGAATGCTACTAATTTTCCTTCTGTAATGCTTGACCCGGCTTTATAGCTTTTAGTATAAAGATACTATGGTTGCCATAACTGATCATTGCATGTTAATGCATAATATGATAGTCTATAATATTTCATGTTAATATATTTAAATAAGTTATTATTATTGTTACTGAAAACACCCAGTACCCCTTTTGGTGGCTGAGTGGAGAGTTTAGGTAGGTTGAACTGAATTGGGGGCGGGGTGGGTTTTGGCTGTCAGCTCATTTGGTTTCTTTGTCAATTGTGATATAAAGTGCTCCTTCAGAGTAGGAGTTTATTGAAATCATTATTAAAAATATAGGTATATAATATTCACTGGATATTTATTAATGGAGTAGAAATGCTTTGTCATACATGCACTTGGTACATAATGCCTATAGCCCATGTTAGGATCTGAATTTAGGACAAAACACCTTTACCATGCCATTGAGATATTTTTCTGGTTCCTTGGCTGCCTTCGACTTGGAATCCAAAAGCAATAAAACAGTTTTGAAAACTCAGTTACACAGATGCCATTGCTGCTGACAGTGCCCTCTATCTGTTCGACCTGCCAGCCCTTTACCATTTTCCCCAGAGGAACTGGAGAGCTGAGCTTTTGCCTATGCTCAGCAGAGGGCTGGGTGGGCTCATTAGTTTCAAGCCGGGTTCAGCAAAGTGCAGGTGCCAGGCTGGTAACATTGATTCAAAGGTAATAAAAGACTCATTAAAACAGCTTGCCCATGGATCTTCTCCTGCTTCTATGGATCTGATGAATTTTCATATCCACTCCTGAAATAGTGGGTTAGTTGACACAACAGTGGGAAACTTGCCAGAAATGCTGCCAAAATAATTCATCCGCCTTTGAGGTTCAGCAGGAGGAGGTAGAAGAAAGACCTAACATCTCTCATACTGACCAGTGCCCTCAGAAGACAGACTGTATCTTCACACATTCCACTAATAGAGACAGAAAGCAAGAGAAAACCCAGGTGTTATGGTTTGTAGGTGGCCCCCACAAGCCTCATGTAATCATGGAAGTGGCTGAACCTAACTTTTATAATTGATTCGTTGTGTAGTGCTGGGGTTGGCTTTGTGAGTTCTGAACCTACCCAGGGGTGGAGCTGACATACACTGTAAGGTCAAAATGGGGGCATGTTTTTCCCTCTTTTGCGTGGTTTACTCTTGCTGCTTGTAGCCACCATGATCAGCTGCCCCTCAGCCATGCCACCCTGCCTTGGAACCAGCTAAGTATGGACTGAAACCCCCAAAACTGTAAGAAATAAACCTCTCCTTCCTTCACTTTGGGCATGAGGTATTTTGTCTCAACAATGAGAGAAAAGTAACCAAGACACCAAGTCACAAAAACCCTGGGGTTCCGCATTGTACTTTTAGTTAAAAACAAAGAGTTGCAGAAGAAATTGAGAAGAGAGAATGAAAACAAGTGAGGAAATTCCTAAAGCTTAATGTCAGGATTTTTTTCAGCAATATTTCAAGACACTATTACTAAAAAATGAATTCTCCAAAATATCCTGGCCTGGTGAAACAATGTTTATTCTTATGATGCTGAATTCTTTCTTTTTTTTCTTTGTCTTTTTGAGACAGGGTCTCACTATGCTGTTCAGGCTGGCCATGTGCTCACTTTGTAGCCCAGACTGGTCTCGAACTCACAACAATCCTCCAGCCTCAGCCTCCTGAGTGCTGGGATTACAGGCATGTACCACCACACCTGGTCAATGCTGATTATTTTTATTAACAAGAAAATGGATGATAAGTGAGCCAAGTGTGACCATCTAGAGAGAGAGAGAGATACAGAAAAAGCAATCATTTGCTAACTAAATGAATTTTAGCTTCCCAAAGCCATACTCCTTGTAAAGTCATGATTCTGTTATAATCACAGAAATGTCAACAATGGTTGATGACTGCTTGATGCATTAATCGATTCATTCACTCACTCAAAATGCCTCATTCACCATCTCTCAGCCAGATGCCAACCTAATGCATAGAGGCATTTAGACTCTTGCTACCAAAGTGCTGCCCCTGATGCAGGAGAAATAAAGTCACCTAAGCATTTGATAGAAAAGCGGAATTTCAGGACCAAGCACACACCTGTGTAATTCAAGACTGTGTTTTCTTCAAATGCCCAGGTTTCCATATGCACATTCAACTGTGAGAAGCGTTAGAGTTAGTCCTAGAATAGAAAAAGCTCTATGTTTTGTGGTGCAGTATCCATCCTTTCCACATGTGTCCGGGTTTTGAGACCTGGCATCACACATGAGCCCACCTCTTCTCAGTTCCCAGAAGAAAAATGATCATCAAAGCCTCAATCAAGCCCTGACAAGGTTTCTTCATCTGAAAATACCAGGGAGAACTCTACCCTTTATAGCTCCCCCAAGACTCACATGAAGCAATATTTATAAATCATGTATTAGAGTGACAGACTAGGAATAAATCTGGTTTTAATGTTTTTTCAAAAAGAAGCATGGATTAGAAACAACTCCCAACACAACAGTGTCAACAGGCAAGATCTTTAACAGACCATCAGGTCCTGAGGGCTTTGGCCTCAAGAAGATACTAATGTGTTTATCACAGGAGCAGGTTAGTTGCCCTGGGAATGGGTTGGTGGGAGAGAAGCTCGGTTCAGCCCGTGTGCTCTTGGCCTTTCTGCCTTCCACCATGGGAAGATGGATCTCATTGTTCCCTACGTGCGGGACCCTGCCTCTTGAATCTTCCGGCCTCCAACGCTGCAAGAACTAAGTATCTGCTCTCCACTGATTGCTTAGTCACAGATATTCTGCTACCACAGCACCTGATCAACTAAGACCAAGCTCTTCAAAGTGGTGATGAACCAGTACAACTGTTTCTCTCGGCCACTCACCCCATCTATGCTTCCAGGGATTATCCTTGAGAAAACCCAAACTCCCTCCTCCTCTTAAATCACTCTGGGCTACTGGGACTCCAGCTACTCTTCTAAGATTTGTGGATCAAAGTGTTCGCCAGCCTGGGGAGGACATGTGTGGATTTGTTTTGGAAACTATTCAGAAATAATGATGGCTTCAAAGGTAAGATTGCATAATGGTCCAGGGTAGACCGAAACCTGCCTGAGCTGCAGTAACTCCTAGCCTCATGATGAAGGTGTTTAGTCTCTGAAGCTTTGGTCCTGTAATGACAATAGAGTAGCAGTAATAGCTGCTCTCTTTCACTGCACTGCTTTAACTATTAAGGCTTCTTGGAGCTATGCCATTCTTTTTTCTGTCACTTGAATTCTATATTCAAAGCAACGTTTTGATTTTTTCTTGTCTCCCTGTGCGTGTTTCTGGTCACTCATCCATGCGATGTTTGTGTACTGCCTACTGTGTGACAGTGTGGCAGTGTGTTAGGCTTTATAGCTGTATGAGTGAATTTACACAAAAACACACATGTGTGTATACCAGTGTACATGCCTACATACTCATACACATATAACTGTGAAATTAGTCACATATAATTATAAATGAACTATATATATATATAAGGTATGCTTTTTAAAAAATAATTTAGTTAACACCAAGGAGCCTAAAATAAATAAATGGATACTTTGGCTTTTTAAAGGATGAAAAACAAACAAAAAAAGTGACCAGCAGAGGGCAGAACATCCTAACGAAAGATAACACAATCTGCATGGTAACTCTCCCTCCTCTCCTACCTAAACTGGGAGGTTTTGGAAGTCTAAGATTGTGACACATCTCTGGGAATGTAGTAGTGGTTAAAGTTGTGTCTCTTGAGTGAGGAGATGACTAATCACAACTTCATCTCTAAACAAGTTTTCAGCCTCCCTACCCCGTACGTGCATCCTCCCTGCTGACCTCCAAGTCCCACCTTCTAAAAGTCCTGCCAGAGGAGAGCATGCTATGGTTGAGTCAGGTGTGAACTACATGTTTTACTCTGTGCTTCCCAGGGCAGAGATCAATCCTAGTATCTACTTCTAGGGGGAAGAGTCATGCAGCAAGCCCCAGCTGAGCATGGAGGAATGGGTGACAAAGCAGAGCCTAGGAAGTAGGGACAGCACTGTGACCAGCCTTCACCTGACAGAGCTGGACCAGGAGAAGACAACTGACAAAGGCGGGTGATGACAAGGCCTGGTATGGTAAATTTGGTCCAAACAAGGTCCAAGCAGCCAAAAATTGTCTCAATTACAAATCTGAAGCAGGAAAGAGAGAAAATAAGGGAGTTGGCAGCTGGTACCAAAATATCCAATGGTGAGAGTAAGTCGTGGGGCCACAGGTGTGCTGGAGTTAGGAGAAAGCTGCATTTACGGGTAAGAAGAAACCGTGGAAAAACAAAAAGTCTGTTGAGTCAGAAAATTTAAGATGTTAATAGCGTGGGTCCTGTAAGCAAGTGCCCAGGCTTAAATTCCTCCCTCTCACCAGTCGTGTGACTTTGGCCAACTACAATCCTCTCTACTCCAATTTCTCCTTCTATAAGAAACAGAGTAGCTTTCTCCCAATGGACTCTGATGGGTCCACTCCAGCCCACAAGGCCCATCTCCCAGCACACTGTAGCTGGGCAGGGAAAACATTGGTGCCAACCAAAAGACAGTTTGACGCCTGGGAGGAAGACCTGCCCTGCTACCACCAGCCCCAGGTCTAGAGTGACATCACCAACACGTATTTAAACACCCCAAAGGGACCTGATCTCAGGAGGAATCCAGTAAAGCAAAGAGAGCAGGAGTCAAGTCAGAATGCAGAAGCAGGTCCCACATGAGGTGACATCTGGTTAGCCCAACACTCAAGCTTTTCCATTACGTGAGCTAATGCAGTTTCTATTAAATGAACCAATATCAATATGGATTGACTTTTCTGTCTTCTAAAAAGAACAGAGTTCTCACTAGTGTGTCCAGTTGGTAGAGATTCGTGTATCCCAAAAAGCCCCAGACTTTCTGCAACAGTTCTTTATTCTTCCAGAAGCACGCTTTCCTTAATTTTCTCTTAAATACTTTCTCATAATATCTACATTATACTTCAAAAATGATGCAGTGGATCTTTCTGTGTGTCACCTTTCAGACACAGAATCCCACAGCTTTCTGACTCAGAATCTTTGTGATCAGCCTTGGGGAATCAGAATTTTTTCTACAATAGCTTCTGCAGGAACAAACACCTAGCACATCTCCAATCTCTATCTGTTTAAATGAACAAGAGTTTTAAATAAATTAATTCATTTAAATCCACCTATGGAAAACATTATCATTTTCATGAGTGGGTTTAGTCCTTGCAAAAACTCATAGAGTCAGAGAGCAAAGTAGTAAGTTCCTCCTCCAGCTGTCTTTTTCATGTAGATTATACATATGAGTTCCCTGGGGCAGGTGAGGGACACACACACACACACACACACACACACAATTTTTTCCAAGCTGCTATAAGGGATTCTAGTGTACAATTAGGGTATAAGACCACTGGGCTGTAATATTCCCATTTGAGGCAGTGTAGAGCAGGCAGCGGAAGTGACTTATCCAAGGAAACTCAGAACTCTACTGTTATTTTTGAGTTTCAGATATCCTCCAAAAGCATTGCTTTTCAGGTTCCGTAGCCAGCTGAGAAGATTTGAGGAAATGAATGGATCCTGAGAACAAAACCTTGGTCAAGTGTGTTAATCCACCGATGAGTTTATAGCTCCATGGGCTTCCTGAAAGCTTGGGCCACGCAGTATGGGTTTGACCACTGAGGACGTGACAGAGGACTACCTCTGCTCCCTGGCTGCTTCTTTGCTGTCTCTTCCTTGTTCCCTCTGCTTCCTGGCTGTCTTGAGATGAGTAGTTTTCCTCAGCCATGTCTTCCTACCTTGGAGTCCGCCAAGCATGAACTGAAGCTTCTGCAACTGTGAGCCAAAATAAACCTCTCCCCCTTGCAAGTTGTGTTTTTGGGGGTATTTTGTCCTAACAAATGAAAGATGACCAATGCAATCACAGCAGATCAGGAGTCATTACTGAATACACATGAGAGAGGAATAAATGTGAAAGTAGACCATGGGACCTTCATTTCTTTTCAGAACAAGCAGCTTGTCTAACGTGGTGGCACCTACTGTCCTCATGCAGTGAGTTTCATAAGTCCCAGTGACTGATTGTGTTCTGTTTCCTACTTTTACCCAACCTAAGGAAACTACTAAAGCAGAGTCACTATCACCAGAATTTAAGACATGTGATATTTTAGAGATTTTCACTTAAGACATATGATGGATTAGAGGAAAAGCAATAAATGCATTAATGACACCAAGTGTCATGAAAAATGAAGTGTGCAGAGAGAAAGTTGCATTGAATAAAGACCCCCTGAGACCCTCTCTCGATAAACACAGCTGAGATGGGGCTCTGACAACACCTCAGTCTGTTCCTCTAGATTTGGATTTAGCCCCCAGGTGGGTCATGAAGGGTCAGGGCCAGTCAACTCTGCTTCCCCAGTGGTCAAAATGTGTCACTAGAGTTTTGAGGTCACAGGTGCTGCATTGAAGAAAGCAAAACAAATAACTAACAGGTCAGCTTCTTTGTCTCTTATCCTTGACTGTGTGAATTTACAGAAACCCAGGAACAAAGGTGAAAACGCGAGACAACACTGACTTTTCTCAGGGTACTTAGCAGGCAGTGTCATAACTATTAGCTCACCTCTCTGCTATCTTTACTTTTTCACCACCTATCATAATGAATAACTTCAGTATCTACAACTCTGGGTGAAACATGGCAGGAAATCAGCGAATGCTTACTGAATTAGCAATTTCACCCATCGATTTGTATATGGATATTACCTCTGTGTGATAATGTTAAATATGTCTTTTAGGTGCTATCATTTTAAAATTGATTTTTAAAGACAGCTTTCTTTCACACCAAAGTTAATGGAAAGTATAGAGAATCCACAGTGCTCCTCCACCCCCACCTCACACATACACAGCCATCCCTACTATTACCTCCAGCGTGTTACACTGGTTACAGTCAAGGACCCTGCACTGAGAAGTCTTCCTTGTCCAGAGTCTATGTCCTTGTCCAGAGTCTAGGATTTCCTCTGTGAATTTGGAAATACACAATACCATGACATGTAGTCACCGTTGTACTATCTCGTGGAGTAGTTTCAGTGACTTGAAATATCCTCTGTGCTTTGCCTTTTAATCTTTTTCTCCTACCTAATCCATTATGAAACTTTGATCTCTTTACTATCTGTATAGTTTTTGTCTTTTCCTGAATGCCATAGACTTGGAATCATATACTACACAGTCTTTTCAGATTGGATTCTTTTACTTAGCAATCTGATTTCCTCCATGTCTTTTCAAGGTTTAGCAGCCGTATTTTTTAAAT